>JAMKQA010031598.1:0-41844 GCA_024699735.1 Posidonia australis
CAGATACTGGACAGGAAAGAGCAAGTCCTCAGGAATAGAGTGATTCCATTGGTGTTAGTTCAGTGACAACACCATGGTACAGAGGAGGCTACCTGGGAGCGCGAGATGAACATCCAGAGACAGTACCCCTACTTGTTTTGTTAGAGCTGAATTTCGAGGACGAAATTCTTTTAAGGGGGGTAGGATGTAACATCTGGGCCTGATTATCCATTTTTATTATAAACCATATAATTATTTGTAATATTGTGTTTAATGGTTTATTAATGGATAATCTGTTGTTTCGTGGTTGTGTGAGGTGGTGGTTGGCTTTCTGTGCATTTGCCTGTGATTTGGGATTCATGTGGAGTCCGGTTGGAGGATGCACAGCTGTCTCGGTTTGTGTGTCGTTCTTTCTTCTTTTCTTTTCTTCCTCTTACTTCTCCTTTTCTCTCACGAGCCACACCCTTCCACTGATTCCTCGTCTTCTTCTTCTTTCTCTTCTTCCACCCGTGCCACCAGCGACGGAGGCCCATGCCTCCCCATCTCGTCCGACAGGATGGATGGCCGGCGCCAAGTGGTCGGTGGCGGAAATAAGAGAGGGAGGCAGGAGTGGGCAGAGCAGAGGAAGTGTGCGGCGAGAAAGGAAAGAAAGAGAAGAAAGGGAGTTGAGGCGCGCGAGTTGGGAGGAGGTGGTGAGCCGTCTGTGCGTTCCGTCGGAGCTTGTGGAGGCTTGCCGAAGTGTGGTAAGGGTCGCCTGAGGCCTGAGTCAGGTACGCGATCCTTCTCCTCCTTCCGTTCTGTTTGTGGTTAACAGTAGGTTAAATGCATGAAAATCAAAATAAATGCAAGAAAATTGTAGAAAAATCATAATATGATTGGAGATGAGTTCTATGATGTATTTGTGTAAGGATCATGCTAGATTGCGTGGATTTTGGGAGTTTTATGGAGTTTTTGCCTTAAATGTTTTAAGGTTTATTTCGGAGCATGATTACTTTGTGAATTTATATCTTCCTGTGTGGTTGATGAAATCTTGAATGGTTTGAAGGATTTTGAAGTAGACTTGAGGGTCTACACCTTATGTTTTATTGAGAATTTATGGTGTTTGTTTAAAGGGTCCGATCCTTACTCCCACTTAGGGGAGAAAAGGAGGACGGTGGTTTGGGAGTTTTCTGCAAGAGCAAAAAACGATATGCCGTTTTTGGGTTCGGCATACCGTTTTGCTCCCAACCGGTACCCCGCGTTTTTGGCCTCGGACGACCGGAGGAAATCGGTCGACCGTTTCCCCTGAACCTGATAAATCTGTCAGGGATTCGGTATATCGAAGAATTTCGGTATACCTAATCAGGAGATTTCAGTATACCAAAATTCCCCTTCGGTATGCCGAATCAGGGAATTTCGGCATACCGAATTAGGAAAACGGTATGCCGTTTTTACCCTGATTTGTTAAGGTTTTAATGTGGTTTTAATGATGTTAAGTGGTTATTTTGGCATGATGGGTTCATGTGATTGGTGTTTGCCCCGTGTAATGACATGGAGACATGTGGCACCCCAATCAAATGGATTTGGGTGTGGTTTTGGATTTTGACCCTATAAAAAGATGATTTTGTGTGATTTTTGGACTTGAGACCCAATTGATGATTTTAATGTGGCTTTGATGGCCTGTGTTGAGACCCCAGAGGAGGGTCGAGTGTTGCAAGGAAACAAAGTCCTGCAACGAAAAGAATAAAATGGAAAATGGGTTTTGGAAAACTGGAAAGAATTTTAGAACACTAATAATGTGTTATGAAAGACTGTAGTTCCGAACTTTGAGCCGGTGTAGGCTGAGTCTGGGCCTTTGAGCCTAGTTGTTCGGGTCACCGAACTCCTTGTAGCAGTGTAGGCTGAACCTGAGCCTTTGAGCCTAGTTGTTCGGGTCACTGCCGGTGTAGGCTGAGCCTAGGTAGTTGTACCTAGTTGTTCGAGTCACCGAGTTCGAAACGGTGTAGGCTGAGTCTGGGTCATTGGACATAGTTGTTCGGGTCACCGACTGAGGCGTCTTCAGAGACGTATCTCCGTGCTCTTGTGAGGAACAGGAAATGTGAGGCTTGTTGGCCGGGGCGATGACATCCTGCACGGGGAATCTCATCGCGACAGTGCAGGATGATTGGGGAAGGATGTCCTCACCTACTGCTTGTGTGCCAGGTTACCCCTGATCAAAGTAACAACAGTAATGAAAGTAGAAATGAATAAGAAAGAGTAATGTGTGTGGTCAGGATTGGACTTGTGAAATGGTTCTAGAATCCTGAAAAGAAATGTTGATGTTTTAACCAGTTCCTAGCCAGTGTTTATGATTTAGTTTTGGGCCCAATGGGGCATTGTGTTTTAGGTTGGATCTGGTTAGAATGTGTTTTTGAAAAGTGTGTTTTGGGAAGAAATTTCCAATATTGAAAATGGAATTGTTTTGGAAAAGAAAAATGAATTCCAAAAAGGGTTTTGAAATGAATGTTTTGAAAGAAAAGTGGTTTTGGAACGAATTTCCAAATGTTTGAGTAAAAAAAGAGTTTGGTTTTGGGATTGAATTCCCAAGTGATTATTTAATAAAAGATACTGATTTTCAAAGGAGTAAACCAAGTTTTGCAAAATGATGAGAAACAGGTTTCTTTTGGTTTTACCGAGTTTTCTTTGTGGTTGTGTGTTTTGGGGGCGCGTACTGGGTGACTTAGATGTCACTCACGCGTGCTGTTTGGTTTGCAGGTGCAGACCGCGTGTAGCCAGGTTCCGGTGTAGGAATTGGAGCTTCTAACCGCACATCGAGATCCTGAAGGTGAGCCTTAGTTACAGTTCTATTGTTCTGTAATTTTGTGTAATTATGCTTGTGATACTGTGTTTTGGTAACGTGCCTGGGATCGGAGCGTTACACATTGGTATCTCAAGGTAAATGAAAACTTGTAACTCATCTTGAAGGAACAAAGGTAGTTAGTTGTAGGTACGTATTTAGAGTGAAACATAAGACAAATGGTTCTGTTAAGCACTACAAAGTCCATTTGGTGATACAGGACTTTACATAGACTTATGGTGTTGACTATGTAGAGACGTTTTCTCTTGTAACACGTTTCAATTCCATCTGGATTCTCTTATCACTAGTTATAAGTCAATCCTAGTTCTTACATCAACTGGATGTAAAAAATGTATTTAAATATTTATTTAAATAGGTCTATATGAAGCAACCTCCTTGGTTTGTTGTTCAAAAGATGAATTATATCTGTCTACTTCGAAAGGCAATATATGGATTAAAGTAAAGCCCGAAAGCATGGTTTCACAAACTTAACCAAGTTATGTTGGATAATGGTTTTAGATAGTACGTTATTGATCATTCAGTTTTCATCAAGTGCAATAGACTATGTATTCTTGATAGTCTATGTAGATGATATCATTTTCACAGATAATAATACTACAGGAACTGCAAAGACAAATGAATATCTGTCTACATCCTTTATCACCAAGGATATCAACAAACCAAAGTATTTCCTTGGGATTGAATTTGCATACAATAAGGACAAATTGGCTCTATCTCAAAGAAAGTATGCTTTAAATTTACTAAATGAAATAGGACTCCTAAGATATAAACCAAAAAGTACTCTTATAGAGTAGAATCTCTCCTTTTCGGATAAGTCATCTGTGCTACTGGAGGAACCTCTAACAGGTACAGATGCTTGATAAGCAAGTTGATCTATTTGACTATCACTCACCCTGATATCTCATATGTAGGAAAACTTCTAAGTTAATTTATGAATGAGTCTATACAAGTGCACTGACGAGGAGCTCTACATGTACTTACCTACATTAAGAGCACACTTAGAAAAGGCTTGATTTACCGAAAACATGGACACTTATAGATTGAAGTCTATTCAGATTCTGACTATACTGGTGATCTGAGAGACAGATCTACATCAAATTATTACACCTATGTAAGTAGTAACTTGGTCACTTGAAAAAGTAAGAAGCAGAATGTTGTTTGACAATCCAGTGTAGAAGCGAAATACAAAACTATGACCCAGACAGATTGTGAGATAATGTAGCTTCGATCCTTACTGACAAAACTTGATGTTCATGTTGATCTTCTTATGACACTGCACTATGACAACCAGGTAGTAATATTTATTATTAACAATCCTACCTTCTATGAAAGAACTAAACATATAAAAATGGATTATCATTACATCAGAGACATAATGTTATCTGGTCGCACTAATACTCTTTAACTCAATCTTCCAAGCAGTTAACGGATATCTTCACAAAATGACTTAATGTTGGAATCTTTAATGGATTATGTAATAAGTTCAACATGTTAGATATATTTACTCTAACTTGAAAAGGAGTGTTAGTATTATATTTAATACGTTAGTGGGTTATGAATCTTGTATGTTATATGAATCCTATTTCTTATAACCTACCATATATATATGTAATACTCCTCTCTAATGAAAATATCTCTCTCTTCTTTCAACACAACAAAAGTAAATTGATTTGTCTTACCAAACTAAAAAGGCAAGGGCAGCAGCATGGCCTCACTCCCTCGAGCAGGCAGGGTATACCGTGAAATAAACGAAGATCCCCAAGAGCCTACTTCATATAGATAGAAGTTTTAGTTGGAGTAGGAAGGAGAGCAGTCTGTAGACAATGAACTTGGAATAGACTGAAACTTTCTTTCTTTCTCAGTTCCTTTTCCAATTTTTTCGTTTGAATACATGAAACATACAGATCTAACACTAACTGTAAGTTGGTTTTTCACTCACTTCTTGATTCTGCTCTCCAGAAGTGCTATTTTGTGTTGAGGTACATCAGTTCGAGTCACAGTCACATGTTTTTTCACTTCATTTTGTGTTGTTACATAATTACCTCAATCAGGGTCAACCGCTCCAAGAAGGGAAAATAGGGGTAAGCTTTTACTTTCTTTTGAATACAATATTAAAAGGTTCTACGCCCGTTGGATGTATGCCAAACAGATTTTGTTCCAGATCATTTGTGCTCTGACCACTGACAATCTTAAAACTACAGAACTCCAGTGCCCAATCATCCAGTGCCTAGCTAATTTTAACCTTGCCCAAAAATTAGTTAGTTTTAAATTAGATGCTTGGTCATTTTTTGATGATTGTTATCATTTTAAAGGAGTGTCTGAATTCGGTAGTAGGATTATTTAGTTTATAATTCGGGAGTAGGATCCTGTGATCAAGGTTGCAAAACAACTGCAATGAACTGGATTTTTATTTTAGATGATGGCTGTGACCTAATCTTATTCCTACTCCCAGCATTTCTTTCGGGTCCCAGATTTTATTAATATCTTCTAGTCTGATCTTCCTCTTCTCCCACAGAAGACAGATCCAGACTGTTTCATGTATTGATGTGCACTTATCAAACTAAATCAATCCAAAAGATAAGACTTTCCCCTATTCATCTTTTACACTTCTAAATGCTTAGTTATTTCTCCTTTCATGATCCCTAAATCAATGCCAAGTGCTACATGACTTATCCAAATTTAAATAGCTGGTTCCAGTCAAATGTCATTAAATATACACCTTCCATATGTGGCTTTATGCATAGGGGTGCAAACAGTTATGGGATATCCATTCCAGATCCGTACTTGTATCCATTTTTTTAAAGGATATGGATTATCCGTATCTATCTCGAGCAGCTACAGATACGAATATAAATATCATTTTTTAAATCTTCTATAATATCATATTCGTATCTGTTACCGTATTACACAAATATATTCTTTGATTTGATTGTAATATATATTTTCTTAATGACAATAATCATAGTTTACTGAATTTCATATAATTAGTTATTTAAAATATATTCACTTACATATATTTGAAGCTTTAGACTTTTTTTTTAATATTCTACTATTGTTTTTTTATCAATATCTATCTATCAAATTTCCGTACCGCATCCGTATCCGTTTTTTAAGAATATAAATATGCACTTTTCATATCTAGATGATATGATAACACCAAAATCCACATCATATCTGATTTATTTGCACCCCCATTTATGCATCATCAATTTAATTCTCATACCAGCATCCATTGTACCATGGGAGTGATAACAAAAGAAGGTGGTGCTTGTTCCTCAGGAATGATTCCCCTTTTTCCTAACACCATGATTCATCACTGACAGCTTAGACCAGCTCATAAATCATAACCTTTTTTTTAGCAGTAAGCAAGAATTTCACTGAAACATTTTTAAAAGAAATACAAGGAGAAAATAAGCTTATCAAGAAGATAAGCCATAAGTAATAAACTGAAACAGGAAGTACAAAACAGTGAGCCGGCTGGGCTGCCAAGAGTCCCTGCAACCAATCACAAATAAAACCATCAGACTCCTTATAAGCACCCACAGCTGGACATCACGACACAATTTTATCTCAGATGTCCTCAAGAGTACTACATCTTCCCTGAAAGACTCATTGATTTCTTTCACTCCATCTAGCCCACCATAAAAGCATAAGGAAGGACCCTCCAAACCTTCCTTCGTCTTCCTTGCCATCATCCTATCCGGTCCCATATATCCCAAAAGGTCACAACTGAGTCATCAAGGAGCTCAAGATAGTCTTTCAACCTTAATCAGTAGTCAGATTAGATGTCAGATTTTTTGCCCCAAAAATCTAACCTCTAATCTGACTACTGATTTCTAGACGGAGAGTAAACATATACTTGACCATAACCTAGCCCTTACAATACTCTTTCAACTTTACCTCATCAAAAGCAAGTGATTGGTGGATATCCAACACGTCTATAATAGCATGAAGAGTCGTGTATAGCTCAGTGACTGACATATCACCTTATTATAATGAGAGTAATTGTTCCTACAATTCAAATACATGTGATATATTCTTTTCGTGACCATAAAGATCATGTTACCTATCCTAGATCCTTTTTACGACTGACAAAAAAAATAAGGGAGGAGAATATGCATTCCTTTGTGTTGTTGATTAACCAAGATTAAATACGATAATCATTTGCAACCCAGTCTTCATATAACGGATCGTTCTCACCAGGAGGGTCTTTATTGATGTGCTTCAATTTTCTTTAAGCTCACAAAAAGAACTTGATCGACTAAGACTGATCAAGTAGTTCATTTCACTTAATTTTACAATTGTTCCAACCAAATTCTTCTTCAGATAATCTACAAGGAACCAACAAAGGACTTCGATGCATCAGCCATGTAGGAAGGTGATAGAAGATAAATGCTCTATACAAAAGGCAACGTAAAGCAAATAGTAGAGGACTCTACACAACAATATTGACGTTATTGTGGAATGGTAAAGATTCATGAGAAGAGCAAAAACTTCTTCACATCACCACAGGTAAAGTCGCCACATTCGTCGACCCTTCCTAGTGACAGCTTAGGAAGGGAACTTAGGAAAGGGAAAGAGAGGAGTAAAGGAAGGGGATCAATGACGGCGTTGGTAAGGTCGAATGGTTGCATCGACGGCGACAAACTAGCCATAAAGTGGCTCCAATGGTGGCGACTGCTGGCTACTGCAGTGGCAATGACGACACAAGAAAGCCACTGAAATGGCAGTGGCGAACAAACAAGGGTGCCGTGGTGGCGAACATAGCAGCAAAGGCGACGGCAACAGGGGCTTTGGGTGATTAGGGCTAGCTTTGGATGGGGCTCTTGATATCCTGTGGAGGTTGATATTCAAAAGATGCCAAAAAGTACCACAAAACTCTTATATAAATTGGAGATCAATAGTAAATGGATACCCATAAAAGGATCCATATACCCAACTAGTCTAACAGATAATATACCTATGTGATGTCTAAAACTAACTTTCAGAAAGGATGACACAGATGTAACCTGTAAAAATAGTAACAAAAAATAACTTTTAGAAAAGTTAAAGAAATGTCTAATAAAGGTACAACCTCCTTAATCCCTAAAGCATATGTCTGGTGTTGCCCTTGCCCTTTCTCCCGCAGTTTGAATTCTTTTATTATCTTCTGGAGATAAGAACAGCGAAGATTAGTTAATTTTCCCACTCTGGCTGTGAATTTGAAATGACATAGTTCAAAGAAACTAGCAAATAGAAAAGGAAATCAAAGTAAGTAAATTTTAGGACCTCGGACAATGAACCTCTACATCCTTCAGCCAGAAGTGTAATGCGCCCTGCATACATCTCATCTCAATAAATATTCATGACAATAGCCAAAAATGAAACTAACTCCAAAGGGGGAAAACTCAAGGTACTTTATAGTTCTAAAATTCAGGATAACTTTTACCTAGCATACTTTTTTGAGCAGTAACTTTTACCTAACATACGGCCATATGCACTCAATTTTTTTTAGATAATATTCACGACAAAAGAAAAAACTTAAACGAAAACCAAAGGAAAAAAAAAATTCTCAAGGTGCTTTACAGATAACTTTCAAGTCCTAAATAACTACAATTGGGTTCACTCAATGTTTCATTTTTTTAATTTTCATTAGAATCCGATTATCATAGCCCCTTCATCTACAGGTCCTAACTTTTAGAAATTTTTTAAACATTTCTTCTATCAAATTGAACCCTTAAATCAATAGGAAAATGGAGTCCCAAAAAGTGTGAAATTAGAATATTTTATAGATTATGAAGTAGATCAAAGGGTTAAAATTTTAACAGAAATACAAAAATGAATCACATACAACTACTTGGTTGTATAATCTCATACAGCTAACATTTTTTCCCTACATCAAAATGTCATCAAATAATCTTTCGAGTATTAGTTTGATATAAGATATATGAAATTCAATGACTAGCTATAAAGATAAATCCATATGTTTGGAAAAGATATTTCAATTCAAGCATGGATTTCATTCCCACTCCATGTTCTGAGAAATATTTACCTTCTAGAAAGAGGACAAAACAGAGTAAGGAAATGCATTGAGAACAACAGATGTATGGAACCTTTCAAAAAGTTAAAATAGTTGTGTGATTTGTGTCACATAATATGCACAATCGGAACTCAAGAGAAACAACAAACCTCATATGGTTGTTGCATTGAAGTTCAACATATATACCTTTTGCAGGAAGAGTAAATTTTAAAAATTGATTTATATCTAACATGATTGGGTAAGTAGTTATGTGTTAAGATTGATTTAGGTCTAGGGTTTAGGGTAATTGACTATATACACCGAAGGAAACAATAAGCCTGATATTGTCGGCACATTGAAGATCATTAAGTTTAAGTTGTGTCAGATTATTTGGTATTGGTTCTAAATGAGTTATATGAATATTCAAGAATTTTTAGCTACAAACAAGTCAGGCTGTCTGGATTTAGCTCAGGGCGTGACCAGATTGGTGTTAAAGATATCTTAGTTTTGTGAGTTGGAGTGAACCACATTGTGGGTCCTATTGGATGAGTGATTGAACCCTGGCATCCTTGTAAGATTGTCAGCAGTCCGAAAAATGAAGTAGATAGCACTGCCCCAAGATGTGATTCAGACCCCATATTTGCATAATCATAAAAATGGTAAAGGTATATAAGGAAATGGAATACTATCAATATAACTTGCAATTTAAGTATTTTGACTTGTTTACTGGGTCATATCAAGGTAACCACGTAACAGCACATTCCTGTCCTTGTTGTGAACTGCATTGGGCTGTTTGGGCTTGGCTTGGGGCATGACAGAATGCTTCTCAGCATATGATCAAGTGTTGTGCGTGGGTAAGTGTTAGTGTGCTACACCAATGTGAGATGGTGTGGATCGCCTTTTGCACTCATAAGAATCATCTATATGATCTTACATCATCCAGTGATCCTAGATCGGATGAGTAATTGGACATCGATGAGGACATCATGAGTCTAAAAGTGAGGTGAACGAAGAATAATCTAATTAGGGTATATAAGGAAGTGAAGTACTATTAAAGCGACTACAGCTTTAGCATTTTGTCTCGATTGGTGGATCATATTAAGGTTGATATTGAACAATAAATTCATGAGCCGTGTTGAAAAGCATGTCACACTGTGTGGGCTTGGCCCAAAGTGTGACAGAAAGCCTTTTAATGGATTCGTACACTAAAGTGGAATCGATCCAAAGGTTCCCAGTTGCTACTTAATTGATGATAACAACATGCAGAGAAAATAAGTGAAACTATTACAAAGTTGAGATATAAATATGCATGAGAAATGACTACTGCAACTTTTCCAGGATGTTACACAGAGTTATTAGGAACAAAAGGTCTACATTTGCATTTGTGACATGACATCAATCTCAATCATGGTTTTAAATGTTGGAAACGTGTCAGACATTAGCCTCTAGAAAAAAGAGTAAAAGATACCTGTCTTCAAAAAATTGACATCGATCTTGACGTGTTAGTGTCGCATTGATGGAAACACAATCAAAAAAATTCACCTTTGTTCAAAACACAGATGTATCGGGGTTGTGTCAGCCTTTTGAAAAATGGGCACATGTCAACATTTTGTCAACACATGTCAACCATTGATATCATGCTCCTCTGATGACATGATGCTTTGGTTTTTTTTTTAAATTTGGTGTTTCAATGAACCAATTTTCTGAAAATCTTCTACAGTTTAGAATTATTAAGGTGTAAGACTTGATGTCTTCAGATAGAGTGCACTTTATACCTGTACTTTAATAGGTATAACAAATGGAAAGAATAGAGTATATTTTCACTCTAGTAGACAGAAATATAACAAATGAAATGCAGATAAAAGAAACAGTGAAAACAAGCCTCTATTCTTACATAAGATGGTAAAGATAATTATAGATGAAGTAAGCTTTGCAGTGATAAGCTCAGCAAGTTTTTCCCAATTAGCTGAGATAATACTCCACAGTATGCTTAAGGGTCTGTTTGGTAGAACTAGTTTCGAAACCTAAGTGTAAAAACTAACTTCTGACTAAAAGTTGTCATACTCTAGTTTTTAAAAATGTAAAAGAATCACTGTTCCAAAAACTACATACTTCTAATAAGTTAGTAGTGTTTGGTAGAACTGTTTGACTATTGTAGTTTCTAAGGAAAAGCTATTACTCAAAAGTTGTCCAAAAGTTCTACCAAACGGATCCTAAAAATCGATTCTATAAAAATCCTATACCAACACTAAATTCCAACAAATGTAAGAAGAAAAGAACTAAAATGTTTATCTAAGCAAAAATATTTTTAAAAAAATGAATGTTGATGGTTGTATGAAAACAGAAAAAAGGGAAGACAAGGTATCAAGGGCAAGCCTTTCAGCTCAACACCACGTTGAAAAGTTTCCCTTTTGGAACCATCTTTAGCAATGCCCATATCATTAGTTCCAATACCAACAACCTTGTGATCTGCATCATATAAAATCTGTGAAATTATCAAACTTAAATATCATCAAATTAATGTATGACTATATGCACTCTTGCATACAACCTTAATTTTGTACCTCTGAAGCAGGAAAACCAGGATAAATTTCAACACCCAACTCTTCAGCTTTGAAAGCCATCCAACGAACTAGCTGACTTAAACTGCAAGATATGAAGAAAACAAGCAATGAAGAAAAACAGCACTACATCTTACCTAGAAGCACTCATTCAACCATGGAAATCATGAAGTGCAGTTGTTGCAAAGAATTCTGTCATATTCATTGGGGAACACCTTTCCTTGAGTGGTAATAGTAAGAATATTATTGAAAAAACAAGAAAGAAAACACAATGAAGCCAGCATAAAATCAAGAGAAAAATACCACGACAACCCAAGAGCAATAAAAAGACAAAGAGGGGAAGTCAAAACAAGTTCACAAATCACATCATCTCTCAAACTACTAGCAGTATCAGAATACTCCTCAGGGCCTTACAAGCATGCAATCAATAAAATGGCTCTGACCATACTCCATATGATAGCAGCCTAAGAGGACACATTACAATGAGTTTGCTCCAACCGAGAGACAGTCCAATAGCCTCCCCTTCCTAATAATAATTCACCTGCCACAAATCATTCCAAACCAAGTCCACTGAGAAAGAAGCCCATGTGTGTGTGTGAAACACCAGCTATCCATGGGATAAGGCAAACCACCAAGGATTAATGATAGAGCAATAAAGAAGAGAAAGAGATCCTTTTCCCTGAAACCAGGAAAAACACGTCAAGAAACAACCATGCAAAAAAAATGCACCTTCACGGGAGCCTGGTCGTTTCATATATCTTTGTGACATCCAACCTTCACCTCACCACATGCAATGTTTTAGAAAGCTTTAGTACAAGCAACATTCTAAAATCAGTCAACACAGTCGTTTAAACGGCGTTTACATGTGTCAAGATGCTAACCGCGTTGTTTAGGGGCTACACAGGTTGTTACAGATCGGTTCTACACAACCTTTTTTTCCCCGTGTCACCCATTTACATGGCCATTTCTGTTATGCTAAACGGTCATTTTTTTTTACCATGTCACCCATCTACACAGTCGTTTTTCCCTCCTTTGCTGCTCTTTCTCCTTCTCTTTCCTTTTTTTCCCTTTGTCACACATTATTCAGGTTATTTGTTTGAATTAAATTACTCTTGGTTGAATATTAATTGCATATATTCAGGCAATTTGATGAAATATTGTTGGTTATATGCATGTCAAATATTTATATTTTTTTTTAACTTCAACCTTTTTCCATTAAACACACATTTAAACCCCCGAGTAGCATTTAATAGAAATACAAGCTTTGTCATGTCCCTTTGCCATTTTTAAACATTGATTACAAAAGGCATCATTCTTAGAAAGATGACTTGATCCTACATGTTCAAGGAACAACAGCAAAAGCCAAGACCATCAATTACTCCACCTTAAAGATCCCTCTTAAATTTCAAATCTAGACCATCAAAGAATGATTGGCACAACAAACATAACAGACATCCAGAACAGCAAAGGAAAAGCTAGCTTTAGTTAAACCACCACCACCCCACACACAAATCCTCCCAGAAATGGAAACCAATCACCACACAACACCTCCCCAGGTATTATGCTTCTACCACTCCCTACCACACCAGAGAAACCATACCTAAGTGAGCTCCCATCCCCTTCACCAAAGCACCCTTCTACCATTTGCCTAAAACTACCTTATGTTATAAAGCACCACAAAACTCCACACCATCTCCCAACCACCATAACCATTTCCCCAAGTGAGACAAGATGAAGGAACTCAAAATCACACATTTCCAACCCTATCTAATCATTGTACACAGCATGGACCACGTAACCAGATGAAAACCTACCTGAACACGAAACCTTCCCCTCTTTGCAGAAAGATCTCTCAATCTTGTTCAATTAGTTAGCGATAGACACTATTACAGAATATAGATCGCAAATTAATCCCAATGTGAGACTAAATAAAAGACACTCTACCACCATAATCAAGAGTCCAAGAGGCTCTTTTGGTACACTCATTGATCACCAAGAAATTATCAAGAATTCACGCAATATGGAAATCACTAATCCAATCCCTCGTTACCTTCTTCAACCTCTTAGTCAAGCATTTTGCCACAATGTTTTTAGACCTCATTAAGCAAACCAGAAGGCCTGAAATGATATCTGCAACCTTCATCTTCCTGGCAATTAGATTGATAAAGGCCGTATTGACACACCCCAGATAACCACCACACAATGATATTCTCTCATTATTGCCATGATATCATCCTGAAAAAAACCAACAATCTTTGTAAAATATCCAAATTGATAAACCATCCAGTTTATCCCCCTTCATCATGAAAAAGCTTTTTCACACCTTTAGTATAGTGAGATCCTTTCAACTCTCTAACACTCAACTCAAAATCTTCTTGAAACCTAGATTCTCTGATAACTCAATCCTCAATCTAATCTCTTCCTTTAAAAAACAAATACATCTATTCACAATAACCACCCAAGTGATTGATTCTTTTCCACCAATTGGTTTGAAGATGAAAATATCAAACTTCTTTATGGTTAAAAGAAGAGGATTAATCAATATCCACAATAAAAGCATGTCAATTATTTCTGAAACTTCAATATGATTCAAATTCTCCAAACCCCTTTTGGGAGTCCCTCTAAATGACACAAGGCATCACCAGACCTAGGGACGAGCATACAAGGATAAAAAGTCAAGGCAGACCAAAGAAAATGAACTTCAAATGAGTTGGGAAATGTGGATGAGTCCATGAACTGACTTGACTGAATGAACTCAACCTCGCCTTTGTTCCTCCAACCACTCTTTATCCTAATTACAGCAGCACAAGCACCACTGTGGTGGCTATGATTAGCATTGTATAATAATGGGAATTGGACGATGTGGTCTCTATGTGTGAGTTCTTGTTCTGAAAATGGTTACCTGTAGAGGCCATCATGGGTGATACAGCACAACTTGACTGCTTAAAACAAAGAAGGAAAAAGAGGAAGAAGCAGATAAAACAAGGGTATCATATAGTTGCATTTACTTAGATAATAACGGACATGTTGCATATGTGATTCTCTCAAAATATTTGTTATGCAAGAAAATGCAAAGAACATCTCAAATGACACAAATACTATCAAACTCGTGCTAATATATCATACAGGTTTTAGTCCAATCTCATCTACATGAAAAATTAAACTCATCTACTGTATGTAAACCATCTATAATGAAGAAAAACAACCATCTTCTGACATCCAACCATTTAAAATAAAGAAAAGCAACTCCCTTCTAATAGGCCTATTGGGAAACTTATCGAGTGCTCCACATGCTTTTGTCATCGAGTGCTCCACATGCTTTTCTCATGTCTAGAAACTAATATCCATATTAAAAACTTGTAATCAGTCAAAACTAAGGAAAAAATAGATTTCATTAACAAAAAGCATCATCTATATAAATATAATGGAGGAAGAGAGTACAAGAGACATAGAACATAATCAATCAAGGAAAGATAACAAACAAAAGTTAATGTCTAAAACTATTCCAACACTCTCCTTCAAGTTGGAGTACAAGCTCCAACTTATTACACAAGACAGAATCAAACCAATTAATCTAAATAAAAAAATTAAATGCTTAAAGACTCACTCTCAAGCCAGGGCACATGAGCCATTGTAGTAGTGACGTAATACATGCAACTACAGGAAGAGGAACTAGC
The DNA here is from genome assembly GCA_024699735.1 of Posidonia australis. Lineage (NCBI taxonomy): Eukaryota > Viridiplantae > Streptophyta > Magnoliopsida > Alismatales > Posidoniaceae > Posidonia > Posidonia australis. The sequence continues at coordinate 15,052 of JAMKQA010031598.1, forward strand.
TCAATACACGAGCCACGAACAGCAATGCCCATAACTGGAGCACACGAACCACAACAATGAGTGCTCAACATGTGAGTATGGCTAGAAGCATATAGGCACTAACAATGGCTGTAACAGTCATCCTTGTAGCAGAAGTAGCAGTGTAGGCACTCTATTTTCACATGACAAAGATGAAGAATGTTTCTCTAGACCAAGGAAGCTCAAGCATGCTCATTTTCATGTTTCCCAAACCAACACCACTCGTACAACAAAAATTAACACCAACTATGGTTCTAAATGTCGATTTCGTGTCGGACTTCGATAAGTTGAAAAACAAACATGTGTCGGGAAAATATCGGTATGTCGGAATTGTGTCGGTGGAAACATGGTAAGAAAAATTTACATTTGTTTAGAAAACTTCTATTTCAATATCGTGTCAGAGTCGTATCGGTAAATTGAAAATAAGACATATGTCGGTGAAATTTCGGTGACACGTGTAGACATTTGGTACTATGGCACCAACACAACCATTTTTCTGCTCAAAATCACTTACAGAACCTAACTTGTCACCCATCGTGTCCATTAGAAGCTACTCAAATCAATTCCAAATTCAACAAAACCACTTCCATATGCAAGACTAGACTTTTATCTTTCCAAAATGCTATTACGTGACCAAAAATACCCACTGTGTCACATTTGACAAGTCTCACAAAATGCTCTACAAGATTAGACTTTTATTTTTCCAAAATGTTATTGTAGGAATAGTCTCACATTGAAAAAGTGAAGACTAGAACATATGGTTATATATAGATGAACACCTTCACTCATTGCCAGTTGATTTTCACTTGGATGTCTATATTTCAACATGGTATCAAGCTAAAAGAGGCCTAAACGGACCCAAGTCCACATACATCCACCTATGTTTAAAAGAGACACTTGTTGGACTTAAAATAAACCACAAGTGAGGGAAAGTGTTGGAATAGTTCCACATTAAAAAAGTGAAGACTAGGACTTGTGGTTATACATAGATGGACTCCTCCACTCATTGTCAGTTGGTTTTGAGTTGAATGTCTATATTTCAATAATTATTACATGATCAAAAATACCCACTGAGTTGCATTTAACAAGCCTCACAGAATGCATCTCATGCTTGAAAACATGTATTAAGGAGCATTTTTTCCCAAAATCAACATACTTGCAAAATATATTATTGATTGATTTGATTTAATCTCGATCCTCCATTGATATTAAGCCTACTACTAAGTATTAGATCCTAAATACCACCCATCTTATATCCTTTTACACCGAATGCCATCTAGATCTACAAAACTCCATCTCAACACTTATATAGTAACAAACACTCATTCATGGACCAAATTGAGTCTCAAAGAAGTCCCCACCCCTTCATTTGAAGAAGGTTAGCAAAGCATTTCATCCAAGAAATAGGGAAACAGCAACAACAACCACAACTATAAGTAGTGAAACCTATTGGTGGAGTTCCTTTTTACTCCTCATCTTTTTCGTAAGTAAACTCACAAACATCCACATCAATGCATCTCAAGAATAACCAAGATGCAACAAATTCATTGGAATTCCTTCCCTAAACTTCGAGAGGAACAAAAATACACCACAAGATACGATTCAGATCTTATTTGACATATAGTAGTCTTTTCTACCTTGGATTCATGCCTTAATGCCCTTTTTTTTTTACTCCATGCTATGATAAAAACAAAGCTTAAGGTTAAAAAAAATGCATCAAGGCATGAATTTCATGTGAAAAAGACTACTGTTAGAGTTATCCTTTAATCTATGTTAGTGTGAGTTATGGACTGTTGGTTAAATGGATAATCCATTTACCCTTGGATATCTAATAGTCCCTATATATATATATGCAACTTTCTCTTTTAAAAATAATATAGACACTTTTTATCTTTTCCCACAACATGGTACCAAAACACAGACCTAAACCTTAGCCTCCACCTCCACCCTCTGCCGTCGACCAGCCTACCTCGTCAAAACCGCCACCGCTTGCTGGGTCTCCCACGCCACCGTCGGCCAGCAGAAGCTTCCTCCAGCCCTCTCGTCGCCTCCCCTTCTCTCTCCAGCCCCTCCCGTCGGTTCAGCAACAACCGACAGCTAGTCCTATAGCCGTCGGCGACCAGTCCGGCGGAGTTTCCGACAACCTTAGTCTCGCCGAAAGGGCAGTCAGCCCATTTTTGCCACCGTTTGAAGCCCAAGTCATGTTGTAGACCTTTGTTAGTCTTATTTCTTGTCTGTGTGGGTGTGGATACATGAAATCCACACGTTTTTGTGCCTCCGAGTTGTATATTTAGTCTCTAAAAGGTGTTTGTGGCTATCTTATTTGGTTTTTTCTACATTAAATCAATAATTTCTTGCACCGGTACACCAAATCAGACCGTATATACTCTTATTATCGTGACTACATGTGAGTCTTTGGTGAAAAATCTAAGTGAAATATCAGATAAATTGAATGGGAAGAATTATCTCTTGTGGACACAGAATTTTGAGACCTTTATCATTGGTCACCACAAAATTGGTCATCTCACAAAGCCTCCTCCTGATAATAAAGATGTCACATATAAGGATTGGTTTGCAAATGATGCTGCTATTGTCTCTTGGATGATGAACAGTATGAAACCGTCTGTGGCTCATGGAGTGATGATGTTGAAGTCCGCTAAGAAGATCTGGGATACACTTCGCCTTACCTATGGTCATGAGAAGAATATCTCTAAGGTGTTTGAGGTATATGAGTAGTTGTTTACCCTACGTCAAGGAGAACGATCAGTTCCAAAACACTTTACACTGTTACATTCCCTACTTAATGAGTTCGAGGTGTACCAACCCCTGATAACAGATATCAATCAGATGAGACAGTACCATGAAGAATTGACCATGGTGACCTATCTCTTCAGCTTGTCTCTTGATTTTAGCTCCTAGATTCGTAGACAGATTCTTGGTACTGACAATGTACCCAACTTACAGACGATCTTTGTCCGTGTTCCGAATATTTCCACAACTACACCTTTTACAGTTCCTGATCAGTCAACTATAGCTTCTGCACGTAGTCGAGGGCGTAGTAGCTCATAAGGGGGTGGTCGTAGTTGTACAAACACTGAAAGACGCCCTCGCTGCACCCACTATGGTCAGATGGGTCATCGGGTTGAGAAATGTTGGGACTTGATAGGTAGACCTTCCATCACACATGTCATTATAGAGTCTACGCTAGCTACCTCCACCAATGACGAGCAGACAGTCACCATCTTACAGACTGATTATAAGCAGTTCTTACAGTTAAAGGTCACTGACTCCGCCGCCACTGCCTCTCATCCTTCTTCTTCATGTACGAGTGTCCTCCTGGCATCCAGGAATTCCTCCTGGATCATTGATTCTGGTGCCTCCTTTCACATGTCAGGTACAAAAAATTTATTTACCCGTTTGTCACAGCTTGATATTCATTCTGTGGCCACCGCTGATGGTCGATCTTGTTCCGTGTCTAGGGAAGGGATTGTGCAGACCTCTTTTTAGCTTTTTCTTGAAAAAATTTTATATGTACCTGATTTTTCAGTAAATCTCCTTTCCATTAGTGCTATTACAAAACAATTGCTTTATTATATAACATTCTTTCCCTTTCACTGCACTTTTCAGGATTTACGGACAAGGAGGAGGATCGGTTTGGACCGTGAAAAAGAAAATGGTATATACCTGCTGGTTAGTAACGATATACCTCGAGGATTAACATCTGTCGCATCCAATTCTAAGCCTGCTTCACTTTAACACTACCAACTAGATCATCTATCTGACAAAAGTTACAACAAGCCTTAACTTAAGTGCCAGTTTCTCCTTTTGAATGTGAGTTGTATCAGTTAAGTAAACATCATCGTGCTACCTTTAGGCATTTGCATCTTACGTCTAGTTCTAGCTTATTTGATTTAGTGCATTGTGACATCTAGGGTCCTGTCAGAGTCTCATATGTGTCTGGGTATCGGTACTGCATTGAATTCATTGATAATTTTTCTAGAGTGTCTTGGATTTATTTATTGAAAGATCATAGTTACATTTTTTATGTACTCAAGACTTTTATTTCTGAAATAAAAAATCAATTTGGTGTTATTCCAAAATGTTTGCACACTAACAATGTTCTAGAATTTGTTCAACAAAAGGTCAAGTCTTATTGTACATCCTTGAGAATCATTCATCAGACTACTTGTCCCCACACCTTTCAGCAAAATGAGGTGACAGAACACAAACACAGGCATATTCTTGATATCACTCGCACTATCATGCTTCACATGAAAGTTCTTAAGCACTTATGGTCTGATGTTGTTCTTACTTCTACCTACCTCATAAATAGGATGCCCTCTACACCCTTAGGAGGTGAAATCCCTTTACGACGTCTCCAATCGGATGTCACCTTGTTTTCTTTTAACTCCACGGGTTTTTGGGTGTGTTGCCTTTGTCCAGGATCTCTCTTCTGAACTTCATAAATTGTCTCCTAGGTCCATCAAATATATGTTTGTGAGATACTTGAGAACTCAAAAGGGTTATAGGTGCTTTCATCCTCCTTCTGGTTGTTATTTTGTGTCACCCGATATTACCTTCTTTGATTCCATGTGTTACTCAGGAGAGTCCATACCTGTGGAGGAGTCTGTTCCTCTCCCCTCCATTATTGAACCTTCAGTTGTTGATCACTATGACACTTCTGTACATCCTACAAGTGCTACTCGTCCTTTGCAGGTGTATCAACGTCGCCAAGGTCCATCAATGCCTCTTGTGACAGAACCAGCCTCCTTTACGAATACAAATCCACCTTAAAGCGATTTAAATCTTCCCATTACACTTTGAAAAGGTATTTGTTCTTCTATTACCCATCCTATATCCAATTTTGTCATATGACTCTCTACATTTTCGTTTCCGTGCCTTTGCATTGTCCCTTTTTTCTGAGTATATTCCCAAAAATCATCAGGAGGCATTCTTACTTCCATAATGGAAAGCTGCAATAGATGAAGAGACAGCTGCTCTAACAGCCAGTGGCACTTGGAAGTTAGTAATCCGTCCTGTTAAAGCTAATATAGTCACTTGCAGATAGATGTACACCATCAAGTACAAGGTCAATGGCACTATTGACATATACAAAGTCAGATTAGTTGCTCAAAATCTCACTTAGACATATGGAATTGATTATGATCAGACATTCTCTCCAATGGCTCGCCTCAACTCCATCAGGATGATCCTGTCTATTGCTATCAACAAATCTTGAAATCTCTACTAATTAAATGTCAAGAATACATTTCTGTATGGTGATTTGACAGAGTCTATGCTTATAGAGCAACCTCTAGAGTATGTTGCCTAGGAAGCGGACAAAGTTTGCGAGTTAAAGAAGGCGATTTATGACCTTAAACAGAGTCCCAGAGCATGGTTTGAAAAATTCAGCAAAGCTGTGATGGCAGGAAGCTTCCAAAGGTGTGCAGTGGACCACTCAGTGTTCTACAGGAAGGCAGATCATAGTTGTGTTCTTTTGGTGGTCTATGTTGATGACATATTAGTGACTGAAAATGACAGAGAAGGCGTCAGAGAAAGTGAAAGACCATCTTAGTACGCACTTTGTTACTAAGGACATGGGAAGACCACGATATTTTCGTGGTCATAAAGTTTACTTATGTAAATGACAATGTTTCGTTGTCCTAGAGAAAGTATACTCTTGATCTTCTTCAGGATACAGGTCTCTTGGGATGCAAACTCGAGAGCACCTCTATTGAACAATCACCATCCTTCTGGGATACGAGTTCTGAGTTGATAGAAGACCCTGGCCAATACAGGATGTTGATTGGTAAATTAATCTACTTGACAATGACTCGGCTAGACATAACCTATACAATGAGTTTGCTTAGTCAATTCATGTATGAGTCTAGAAAAGTACATCGGAATAGAACCTTTCGTGTTTTTACCTATGTAAAAAGTACTCCAAGCAGAGGTTTGATATACAAAAACAATGGCCATGTGGATATCGTGGCATATTCTGACTCAAGATATACAGGAGATCGAGGAGATAGGAAATCCACATCGGACTTCTACACTTATGTAGGAGGAAATCTTGTTACTTGACGCAGCAAGAAACAGAATGTGGTATCACAGTCCAGTGCAGAAGCAGAATACAGATCTATGGCTTAGGCAGCTTGTAAGATGTCAGAGCTTGGTTGTCTATCAGAGAAGTCCATGCCAATGTATTGTGACAACTAAACAGCCATTTTCATTGCCAATAATCCCACCTTTCATGAGCATACAAAGCATATAGAGGTTGATTGTCATTACATTCGGGATCTGGTGATGAAAGACGTTATCTCTACCTCTTACACTCAATCATCAGAGCAGCTGACTGATGTCTTTACAAAGGAATTAAGTGTTGGGATGTTTCAATCTCTATGTAACAAGCTGGACATAGTTGATATATATGCTCCAACTTGAAGAGGAGTGTTAAAGTTATCCTTTAATCTATGTTAGTGTGAGTTATGGGTTGTTGGGTAAATAGATATCCATTTATCCTTGGATATCTAATAATCCCTATATATATGTAATTTTCTCTTTTAGAAATAATATAGATACTTTTTATCTTTTCCCACAACAACTACTATATACCTAATGAAATCTAAATGCTACCTCATAGAGAAAGAATGCTAACGAATCTACTCCTTTGTTACTCTTAAGATGTTTGAATGTAGATGCTTGTGAATTGACTTAACGAAGAAGATAAAGAAGAGGAAGGAACTCCACTAATGACTTCCACCACTTGTGAATGTAATAGTTGTTGCTCTTTACCTCTCTTTTATATGAAATGCTTTGTCAAACCCAATCATTTGAAGGAATGGGAGACTTATTTAAAGTCATGGAGACTTAAGTTTGAGCCATTGGATGAGTATTTATTATGATTTGAGGATTGAAGAATTTTGTATATCTAAGTTTTGAATGCAAAATGATGTAAGATGGAGTTGTTTAAGATCCAAATACTTGATGGATGGCATAAATTCCAATGGAAGGCCAAAATTAAATCAAATTAATCACTAACTTATTCTACAAGCATTTTGATTCTAGGAAGAATGCTTCTTAATATGTTCTTCAATATGCACTGTTATACATATTTTTAAAGCATTTGTTTTGTGAGGCTTGTCACACACGACTTAGTAGACATTTTTGGTCATATAATGGTATTTTGGAAAAATAAAAGTATAACCTTATGGATGGAAGTGATTTTACTGAATTTAAAATTGATTTGAATGGCTTTGATAGATGCAAAAATGGGTGAAAAGTTAGGTTTTGACTAAGTGTTGGTGTTGGCTTTAGATGTATGAGTGGTGTTGATTTCGGAAACATAAAAATGAGAAGATGAAAGTAGTTTTACTGATAGAAGTGGTTTACAAATGAAAGTAGTTTTGTTGAATTTAGAATTGATTTGAATGAGATCTGATAGACGCAAAGAAGGGTGAACATTTAGGTTCTCATTGAGTGTTGGTGTTGGTGTTGACTTTGATTGTATGAGTGGTGTTGATTTGGGAAACATGAAAATAAGCATCCATGAACATGAGCAATATTCATCATTTCATCGTATTCATCCCATTATTGCACAAAAATTAGAAGTAGAAGTAGAAGAAATATAAGCAATAGTAATAATCATTGTAGCAGAAGTAACAATAACAACAAACATATAAACAAAGTAATAGAAGACATCACAGCAGCAATACAAATATGAGTGGCAAAGAAACAACACACAAACACATTTGCAATCTACGTCGAACAGAACTATACAAGTAGTAGTACATGGCAAAGATTAAACTGACTTAAGCCACCCATGCTGTAGTAGAGGTTTATGACTAAGAAAGAGGTTTATGACTAGATGAGAAAAGGATCTCCCATCACCTAAAACCATGTTCACAGGTAGAAATCACTATTTTCACTGTCATAAGTTGCAATTTCTTTCGTTGCATCTTCTTCTTCGGGAACTGCTAGCCATAGGGCTCCACACCTGCCTAGTGCTGTTACTAGAGCTGCATAATGACACTATGCCATTGGAACAACCTCAACTGGCTTTTCCTCCTGGTTCTGTGTTGAAAAAAGTGGCAGCCCCACTTCATCATGACCCCCACCCCATCACATGCTTGCAGGATTACAGGTTGGCTTTCTAGTGAATATGGCTTGGAGCTAAGGGGAAATTGTTCACCAAAGAGAGAAGATACCTTCGCCCACCCACCATGCTACCTAGGTCTGACACAACAAGTACAAGAAGGCCATGATCTGATATTGTTGCTCAGTCCACTGTCCCAGGAAATTGCCATTGACATAGTGGTAGTGATTTTTGCGGGACAAAGGACCAATGCAGATTCCCAGCCCACAAATCAACACCCATACTCCGACGATGACTCTCCAAAAAGCCAGTCTTCACATTCTTGCTTCAAGTGAGAGTTCCCTTAAGAGTTCATGTTTCAAAGTGGTATACCTTTTGTTTTCATGCTGTGCTCTGACTTTCTTGAGTTTAAAGGAGTACCTTTTTTTTTGTACTTAATCACTCCACATCGCTTAGAAAACACTGTTTAGCATTGAAAACATTGCAGTAGTTCACCTGAAACACTAATCACTAGAAACCACTGTTCATTATTCGAAAGTACGATAGCAACACCAAAAAATTGTTCACGGTAAGAATTTAGTGCAGCAGGCCTTGAAAATACAGCAAGGGCAAAAAATCAAATTCAAAATCATGGGAAGCTTAGGATTCATCCTTCCCATCCTCCATAAAAGGAGGAGAAGGAGAAGAAAAGTCTCATCTCTTTGAAAACCTCGATGTAACGTGGCACCAATACCATATTGAAACAAAGAAAATTGAACAGATAAATACTACTATCTACGAGAGGAAGAGAGTACAAGATAATTGATCACAATAAAAATCAATCTAGCGAAGTTAATTGATAAATACTAATATTTAATACTACTTGATTATATATCTTATTCGATAAGGATTTTAACACAAGAATGTTATAATAACAGATCTATTCTAACATAATTGATAATAAAATTAAGATAAATGATACATAATCCTATGTCAAAATGGTACGATCAAATAAACTTTTACGTAGATAAGTTCTTTCAAGGACATGAAACTTAAAGGAGATCCTACTCACAAGCTTCGGCAACAAACTATGGGAAATTCACATGATTGGCAATACAGACATTGTGGCAACTGGCAACCTCAAATGAACGAGAAGAGTTTCAATTTGCCCTTCTTCTATGCTCGTCTACGACAGGTAAGACATGAAGGGGATTCCCATCCCCATTCTATGCAGCCAAACACTTGAATTCAGTAAAGATTAAACCAAATTAGACAAGTACTCAATGTCCTTGCACACAACCCACATTAGACTAACAGAAAGGCCAAGCCCTGATTTACTTAGAATCTAAAATATTCTTGGTCGTTGTTAAAATAAAAAACAAAAACATCACAAGGAATTATTGCATGGTTGTTGCTGTTGTTGTTATAATATATAAGGAAATAGTCAAAATTGTCTACAAGACCAAATTATACTTCTAGTTTCTGGAGTCTTTTCACAGCTGACATGTAAAAATCATCACTATTTGGAGTTTTCGACTCCAACCAGCAATATCAACAATTTTGCAATGGGAACCCTAAACTAAGATTCAGCATTTCTAATTGACAGGTCCAACATGTTAGTTAATTGATATACAACTTAAGATTGACCAAGGTACATGGTTGTCAGATAACCAATGCAAGACAACAGTGACTTCGAAGAGAGGAAAATATACCAGAATTTAGAACAATATCACATTCTGGAATAACTTGCATAGTTTTGCTCTTACCTTATGACATAATTTCCTTTGTTCTCAAATGGAGATGGAAGTGACAGAGCTCGATCCCTAGTAAGCAACCAAAACTTGTCGGAAGAGACTGGCACTTCAACAGGAGCCTAAAAGGGCAGCATCCAAATAAACATTGTAAAATAATAAGTAAATTACGCAGGCTAATCGGAAGCAACTCATTTGAATAGCTACGATTGAAATCTCCAAATGCATGAGCCAATGAAAACCATTGTTTCTCTTAAAATGAAAGGCAGCACATTGATTTTCTTATTAGTCTCGTTAGCAATCACGTGAGAAAAATTTACAACATTTAAGCTCAAAGGTTTGAAACTGAATATAGAATCCAATCTTATAAACTTGTCGAGCAATAGATATGAAGACGCACCCCCTCTTGTCTCCAACTTGGCAGAAGTTCATCAAGTGCACGGGGTTCAAAAACATTTCCTGACAATATGTGAGCACCTGCATGTATGTCAAGTGGATCTGATTGAGAAAGCTATGGACATTGTTGCATCAAAAATTGTAAGAAACCAAATAATAAACTTGAAAGGTTTTGACACTTCAATGAGCACAACCATTTATTGCTTTATAGAGAATGTGATGGCTTTCAAATCGATCATGATTTATGCATCAATTTATATCAGAATATTAATTAAGATTTCTTAAAGTAAATAGATCCTTATATAGATTTTTGTGTTATCCATTTATGAGATTTCTCGTAGGTCTAAGTACATGTTCTTCTATATATAGGAAATTATATTCTCTTTGCTATTATGCAATATATGACTCTCTTTCTCCCTAACATGGTATCTAAAGCATAGGCTCAAAAAAAACCTTAAACCTAAAACACCCTCATCTGACGGCCATCATTGGAAATACTATAGCAGCTAGCGTAAAACACTATAGCATCACCAAAATAACTGTAACATGACCAATAACATCACCAGAATCACTGTAGCATCTCTAGAAATATTGTAGCATCATCAAAGATACTATAACGATCCACCAGAATACTATAACATCACCAGAATCACTGTAGAATCGCCGGAGATACTGTAATAGCCCGTCAAAATACTATAGCATCACCGAAGATGCTGTAGCGGTCCATCGGAATCACTGTAGTATTGTCGAAAATACTGTAGCAACCTGTCAGAATCACTGTAGCATCTTAGCATCACTATAGTGGTTGTCAAAAACACTACAATAAATTCCATCAAGCCCTATAGACCCTATCTCATCACCATCAACCACTGCAAGGCCTAAATCTAGGTGTTCCAACCATCGTCGGGCCCTAATAAGGGCTTCTACACTGCTGATAGGCCTTTCCAAGGCCTCCTCCTCTTGTAACTGACGTCTAAGCCTTGTATGGATTGATTTATAGCTGTATATGCTACTACAACCCCTGGACTGCGTGTAGGATCCCCTTGTGGTCCTATTTGAGACTACTATAGTCCTATATGTAGTATTTGTAGGTTGTTGTTGCGTTGTTGTGTAACAATTTATGCTCAATAATGGTTACTTAGTCGTTGCTCATCTTCATAGAACTTGTCTAAGGGTTGCCAATCCTCTCCTATTACGTCGGTTACTATCATCTTTTAGATGTATTGTGTTGAAGGAAGAGAGATAATAGTCATTAAAGAGGAGTATTACATATGTATATGGTGGATTATAAAAAATAAAATTCATATAACATACAAGATTCATTAACCCACTAATACATTAAATATGACACTAACATTTCTCGTAAAGCTAGAGTAAATATATCTAACATGCCCAGCTTGTTGCATAATCTATCAAAGACTACAACACTTAGTCCCTTTGTGAAGATATCTGCTAACTACTCGCAAGATTGAGTGTAACGAGTACTAATGTGGCCAGACAGCATCACGCCTAATGTGGCCAGACAGCATCACGCCTTTGATGTAATGATAATCTACCTCTATATATTTTGTTCTCTCATGGAAGATAAGATTGTTAACAATGAATATTGCTACCTGATTATCACAATGCATTGTCATAGGAAAATCAACATGAACATCGAATGCTGTCATTAAAATAAAAGCCACATCATCTTCCAACAAGTTTAAGTCATAGCTCTGTATTCTGCTTCTACAGTGGATCGTAAAACGACATTCTACTTCTTGTCCCTCCAAGAAATCAAGTTACCACTTACATAGGTACAATAACCTGATGTAGATTTCCTATCTCCTCAATCTCCTGCATAACCAAAATCTAAATAGACTTCAATATATAAATATCCACGTTTCTTATAAATCCAGCCTTTCCCTAGTGTACTCTTGATGTAGATAAGTACACATAAAGTTCCTTGCTAATATATTTGTCTGGACTAACACATAAACAGACTCAAAAGTCCTACTGCAAATGAGATATCAGAGCGACTAACAATCAAATAGATCAACTTGTTTATCAAGTGTCTGTACCTATCAGGTTACTCCAATAACACATGACATTCTAAAAAGAGGGATTCTACTTTATAGGTGGACATTCTGGTTTGCACCTTAAAAGTCCTATCTTATATAGTAAATCTAGAATATACTTCCTTTAAGATAAAACCATTTTGCCCTTACCGTATGCAAATTCAAATCCAAGAAAATACTTTAGTTTGTCCATATCCTTAGCGATAAAAAATGTTGACAGATATTCCTTTGTCTCTACAATCCCTGTAATATCACAACCTATGAAGAGGATATTATCTACATATACTGCCACGAATACATAGCCTGTTGCACTTGACTTGATGAAAACTAAATGATCAACAGCACGCCGCCTAAAACCATTGCCCAAAACAACTTCACTAAACTTCTGAAACAATGCTCCATATATTACCTTTCGTAGTATAGAGACAGCTCTTCCCCTAAGCAATAAAACCTGGAGATTGTTGAGGAGGTTACTTCATATAAAACTATTCAGACAAATCCCAATATAGAAATTCATTTTTTACATCCAACTGACACAAAAACATGTCACAAAAGAAAATATCTCTATATAGTCAACATCATAAGTCTATATAAAGTCCCGTGCTATCAAATGGACTTTGTAACGCTCAACAAAACTATTGCCTTATGTTTCACTGTGAACGCCCACCTATAACCAACTACCCTTGTTCCTCTAGAATGAGTCAAAAATTCCCATATATCTCAAAATATCAATGCTTACATTTCTTCAATCATGGCAAATTTCTAATGAGAAATTTGAAAGACTTTCAAATAGTGTTTTGGAGTAGACTCTGCAAAAATAGACAAGACAAAGTAACTAAAGGAAAGACAAAGACTATCATAAGTAACAAAAATAGAGATAGAATGAACTATAGTAGAACGACTACCTTTACATAAGATTATAGGAAAGTTGGAGTGAACAAAATCCATACACGTCGAAGTTGGAATAGTCTTTGCCAAAAAACGCACGAGTGGCCATTGACAACGATGATATAACTACAAAGGTTTTGATACTTGCTATTAAACATGAACCGATTCATCAATTTATATAAGACTACCAGAAACTGATGTAGGGAAAAGAACAGATTCAACAACAAGAATAGGTTCTGTAGCCTCAAAGAACGATTTAAACTCAAGGAAAGTGACATCGACAGAAACAACATAACGACACATGGGTAGGTGAAAACACCGATATCCTTTTTGAATTTTGGAGTATTCAACGAAGACACATTTCAAGACCCTATGAACAAGTTTATCAAACCCAAGTGTGTGATTTTGAATAAAGGCAACACAACCAAACACTTTGGGTGGAAGGAAAAAAAACTCTTGATTGGGGTACAATATTTTAAGAGGAATCTCCCCCTAAAAGGAATAGAAAGTATACGATTAATCAAATACACGACAGTAAGTACAGCATCATATCACAAGTACTTAAAAACTTGCTTCTCAAACATAATAGTGTGTATCACATCTAAAATGTAGTGATGCTTGCATTCAGCCACATCATTTTATTAAAAAGCATGTACACATGAGGCTTGATGTAAGATTCCCTCAGAGGCAAACTAGTCTTAAAGATTGATTTGTAAAAATTCTAATACATTGTCAATACAAAAAAATTTGGACAAAATAGAAAATTGATTCATAATTTTAGCAAAAAAAAATTTAATAACATCAAACACATGTTGTCTATCCTTCAAGAGGTAAACCCAAGACACATGAGGGAAGTCAACAAAAATAATATATTACCTATAAGAAACAGACAAATTACAGACAAGCCTCCAAATATCACAACGAACTAAATCAAAAGGATTCCGACTCAAAGTTAAAAACTGACGCTATAGGTAACACGATGATACTTACCCAGCTCACACGACTCACAAATAAACAACTCTAAAGATACCCATAGAATGGCTTACTGAAGGTGACGAAAAGAAAGATGCCCTGAATGACAATGCCATTATAAGGAAGAGTTCATTGTCAAAACAGCGGTAGCAAGTTCTCGTGGAAAATCATCGCGAACCAGTAAGTACACACCGTGGCTTTGCTTACGACCCAAATCAATCCTCCGCTCTGTCTACAAATCTTGAAAAGTACAATAGAAATGATAAAAAGTTACAAAATAATATAACTATTTGATGATTACACTATTGGAAAGTAAATTAACAAAAAAATCAAGAATAAAAATGACTTTGTGAAGGATGATTTAAGAAAAAACATAAACTACTCCTTTCTCAATTATTGGGCAGCTCTAACCATCAACTATAGAAACAGAATTAATTAACATCTGATAAGTAAAAAAGACAAATGAAAGGATCTCAAACCTATCATGTAGGAGAAGATTCTGAGTCTATGATCCAATTACTGTCCCGCAAAGTAAGCAAAGCATGTGTACCTGAAGTAGTAATATAGGAGGCAATCGGAGTAAACTAGGTGGCTTGCATCTCAAAATACTGGTCATACTGGCCTGAGAAATGGTCACAATATGAAAAGAGAAATATAAGATAGGTGACTCCGATGATGCAAAATATGTCAAAAGAGACAATCCAAATTTGTCCTAGCATCTGTCAAAAGTATGATTGCTACGACCATAATGCTCACACTTACGAACATCACGACCATGTCTACATCCATGGGTACCTGAAGTGCCACGTCCTCTCGTGGATAACGTCATCGCTGTCTAATCTGAAATAGTAAAGGAAGCCAAAGAACCAGTACAGACACGTAGAACTCATAAGAAGGTTGATTAAAGGGTGGGAACATAATTGACATTAAGTAACTATCCTCTAACCTGACTGACAAGATCAAACTATAGGTCAGCTACAAAGATCATCACTGCCAACTCTTCTTTGTACTCCTTTATTTTAAAAAGGTCAGTAACAAGTGACAGGTACACAAGTAACTCATCTAACAAGAATCTTAAAGTACTGTAAAAATCCTATACAGAGCGATCCTCCTGTCTGTATGTGAATAACAACTCATAAATCTCACACACCCTAGCAATGTTCTTCTCAGTTCCATACATACTGCAAAGAGTATCCTAAATCTTCTTGGTCTGCTTTAACATCATAACCGAACGAGCAATCCCTTGCTCCATACTATTCACTAACTAAGAAATAACGACACAGTGATCAACAAGCCAATCCTCATAAGCAACAACCTTAATAACGGGAGGAGTATGTGTGATATGTTGTATTTTACAGTGAATGTCAGGGAATGTCTCGAAAGTTTAAGCCCATGATAAGTAATTCTTCCCTGCCAAGATGTAACAACAAGGCCCTTAAGCCAAGAATCACGAGAAGATGCCATAACACATATTTAGGTAGGTCTAGTTAGTAGAGAAAAACTGATTTGTAGTGTAGGAGAGGCCAATATAGACTAGAAAAAGCCTCAAAAATCACTGAAACTTGGAGCATATACTTGTTGTCCTAGGGAAAATAAATTTTATGCACCTACTGGTAGCAACATGAACTTAGACAACCAACAATGACTGCAAAAACCATCAATTACCCTAAGAGTGACGGCGAAATCAGTTGGTCAAGCTAGTCGACGATGGAGGAGGGCCAAGGGGGGCCAGAAATAGCCCTTGATGTGTTGTCCAACGGTTGGAGGGTCGCTGGACGATAAGAGACTGTAGATCAGGAGCAACTAGCAACGGCTAGACACGATGGCTGACGGGCCAAAATCCAACAAAAAGCAGCCTGAAGGCGTCGAAAGTGGTGGTCTGTGGTTTCCTATCTTGGTTAGGGTTCTTAACCTAACTCTGGTACCATGTTGTGTTGAAAGAATAGAGATAATAGTCATGAGTATTACATATATACATAGTGGGTTATAAGAGATAAGATCCATGTACACACAAGATCCATTAACCCACTGATACACTAAATGTAATACTAACAGGATGATTATCTACTGATTGTGTGCGAGACGCATTATCCTATGGCAAAGTCCACTACCACGACTCATGTGAACTGTTGCTACCTGCTTGCCTACTACTACTACTATTGCTATTGCTATCTTTATTTCTTCAAAATTATGTATTTCTTTGTCATAATTGCATAAGAGTCAATAACAAGTTGTGCATGTTAGATGTTCTAACTTGAAGGTAAGTGTTAAAGTAAATGGATACTTATATGAATTTTTGTGTTATCCGTTTAAAAGGCTCCTTATAAGTTAAGTAAGTTCTCTCGTATACATAGAGGAGATTGTATTCTTTTGAGAGCAAAAATACATGAATTCCATTCTGTACCTATTTTAACAATATTTGAATTCTATCAACACGACATAATGTAATGGCTTAGTTTATATTTTATACATGTATTTGCCTACCACAATTAACTACTTTTTAAGAAGAACGTAGCATGGGCATAAGACCTGCCAGAGATGAAAAATGTAGTCAAAGGGCTCAGCCTAGTCAATCAAGGCCCTGTCGATGCCTAAGTTGCGAATCACCATTTGGGAGTAGAAATCAGGTTTCTGGGTGAGTGTTGTCTACCTTGGCCCTTAGTGCGTACGTTATTTATATGTAACATTTGGACTTGTGTGATTGCCATTAGCTTCATTTGCCTACCTTTACCCTTTAGGGCATGGTTGCCTACGTATGTGAACTGCTATACTAGGTGGAGATGATGTGATTATGTGAATAAGATACTATAGTAGAAATAATGAAATTACATGAATAGTCTAAGTACTAGGAAATGAAGGCCATGAACCTATGTGCATTTATGAGAAAAATGTATGGTGACGATGCAATTTACCTAAATCAATAATAAACAATTGTTTAGAGGTGGTGGTGGATGGAGGTGTGATAAATTGACAACAACGTCCCATTTCCTCCCAAGTTGTTAATATAAAGAGATGTAAGGAGAGATAGAGAAGATGTGGTGGTTGCTAAGAATATAAGAAGATATACAGTTTTAAAAATTAATCTCATAAACAGATACTTAAAGCCTCCTAGCATAGACCAATAATACATAATAGCTCATGTAACATCCGTAGTATGAAGTTGGCATAGAATTTCAAACTGTATCAACTCTGTCCTACATATTATGGCACTAATCTTTGTGTACCTAAATTACATGTGAGTGAGGGAAGCCAACATTCTAAAATCAAGCAGACAGACTATGTCCCACAGATAAATAATAATAACTTTTAAGTTCATGAAAATTTTGATCCTACATGTCCCACCCACTTTTAAGGGTGGAATTGGACACAAAGAACTGGGAAACTCAACTTTCAAAGATTTTATGGTTGCAATGCAAGTGTACGTAAGATGTGGCTTCACAACTATTTCAAAAATTGAATGATGTGTTTCTCAGTAGGTTTATAATGGTTGCCTGTGGAGTTGTTGTCAAAGAGGTTGAGTATTTGTCAATAAAGTTGTTATTTATGTGCATTTCTTGTGGGTAATATTTGACAATTGACACATCAACGTACTTTATTAATTCAAATTTGATTATGTAGATTTAGATTTAATAAATAGTTGATGTATTATTGCTATTCTAGTTTCTAATACTTTATGTTGTTTCTCATGGAGGTTAAAATATTTAAAATTACACTTTTGACACTCTCACATTCAAACGACATTTTTGTGAACTGAACAAAGAATAACTCATTTGGTACGTGACTATTACTACAATTGGAGGGTTACAAGTTCGAAGCCCATTGGGCGTAGAAATTTTGTTTTAATAAATAAATGAATAAATAATATTTTTGTGAAAGCAATTGAACAATTAGAAATTGGACTTCAAGGACCTAGTTCAGGGAACTGGATTCCTCCACTTCCAGTGTGTCCTGTAACCAATCCTGCTCCAAGAAAAAAGGTGTAATAGATGCATTTAATCAAGTAGGTTTATCCAACGATCATGAGACGTTACTCAAGGGGTCCAACTAGAGAAAATAAACCCGTATCAGTCACTAAACAATAAGTAACACGTTAGTACTTAATTGCTCGTGTATCTTGAGCACCTACTCACTTCCAATCCACCTTCTTACATATGTAGAGGCGCCTCAACCTACCAAAATCACTCTCCAAATTTCAGCTCACTGTTTGGTACACTGCATGCATTAATCTTTCAGCATAATTTCAGTGTTCTATGGCTAATGAATGATGACCTCATCGTATCGAACACACCCTCTACAGTGCTGCTACTGACCTATTCAAACGGATATCAACCACCAATTCTGATCGGCAGCCCACAATCAAAACAAACAGAGAAAAATAACCCTGATGCACGCATCAAGCAGAAAAAACGTGACATCTCTCTCACAAACGCCCGACCGCAACAAGCAAAAAAAACACAAAAGCAACAGAAAAACTCACCAACTTCAGCTCCCTTCTCGACCACGCAGACCGAGATATCGGTGTCCCTCTCCCGGCACAATTGCTTCAGCCGTATGGCCGCCGACAGCCCCGCCGGTCCAGCGCCGACAATGACGACGTCGTAGGACAGAGACTCTCGATCCGCCCCGGCGCTGCAGAATCCCCTGGATCCTCCGCCAGCATGGCTGGAGTCGGAGCGGTCCGTGCATGCGGGACGGGAATCGAAGGAGAAGGACCGCGAGGGACGGATCGGTGGGGTGGTTCTTCGGCGGGGGGAGGCGGTGGGGATTTGGGGAGAGCGGAAAGTCGCCGGAATCAGGAATTTGAGAAGGTTTGATTTGGTGGAGGAGGAGGAGGAGGAGGAGGAGAGGAGGGAACGGAGCATGGTGAGTGAGAGCAGAGGACGGGTGAAGATCGTGTTGTGGTCTTCAGGTGGAGTGGAGTGGAGGTTGTGGAGTGCTGTTTTGCACTCTCTTTTTTCATTTTTTGGGGATACGTTTCTATTTCTGTTTCTGTTTTTTCTTTTCTTTTCTTTTCTGAAAAAAAAAAAAAAGGGTGAGTTAGAACATTTTTCAAGATGTTCTTCAACTTTAATAAGGATAAATTTAATATAGGTGTCTTCATTAGGTGGTTGTAGATAATTTTTTATTTAATAAATATATAAGAAAAAAAATATTTATATAGATATATTCCTTAAATATTTATAAATATAGAGTAAAATTTTTACTTAAATCAAATAATTATTAATTCTTGATCTAAAGATCTTAAAATTCAACGTGTTTTCTTAAATTCTTATAAATTAATTAATTATATAATTAGATTTTATTTTTAAAAATAAAAAAAAGATTGCATGGATCATTTTCTATGAAATTATATCTATTTCAAACTTTTTTACAAATTTGCGAAACAAATTTGATCCTTGTTCATTTACGTACACATAAAACACATTCCTTCTTGTTTGATCAAGTTTTCTATCTAGACTTTTTTTATTTATTATTTGATGCATGAGCAATGATTGTAATTGACTTGGTGCGGTACCTTTGAATTGCTAGGAATAATCTCACTTTTAACAATATTACTAACTTTATTGATTCTATTATTATTAACATCATCTCTTTGTATTTGCGTACTTCAAGTACAATCCACGTGAGAACTCAATTACTTCATCCATTAAGAGGATGAAGAACTTTCATGATACTTTTATGAATCTCACACTTATACGAAACCTAAACCATTTGTTTGATGATCATGTAAACCCTACTCCAGTTATCAATAACAACAATATGCAAACCTCCATAAATCTTTATTTTACATTGAATGCTATCATTGATAAGGAGACAAATGCATGCACTGTGACTCTTAGAGGAAATGGATGCTCATGATCTCCTGTTCGAGAATGGAGAGACCTAAAGACGATTGATGCTTCTATTGTTGTTGTCTTAAAGCCATTTGTATTTGTGTTTGTGTTGGCTTCCATAAGCGGTTCATCCACGTGTATTTGTTTGCAATGTTATCATTAGTGGCGGAGCGACACTAGGGCCACACGAAGCACGTGCTCCTAAGTAGAATTTTTGTAAAAATAGAAGGATTGAGTTAAAATTTCACAAAGCAAGAGAAGAATAGGACACACAAGACTCTGCAGTCCACTCCTCTTGACCTCTCCTCCCTCACTCTACTTTATGCACCTACTACTATGTCCTAACTGGCCAGCTGTGCATCGACTGTTAAAGCTACGGAGCATCTCCCTCATGACTATCCTCTCTCTTTAGTCCTCTCTACTCATAACTGTCTCTAGTCCCCTTCTTCGAAGCCACAGAGCTGCAAGCCCTACGCCACTGTCCATTGTGCAACCGATTAGTCGATCATCCTCTATAGCTCTACTGATTACTCACAACTATTCTCTCCTCTGTCACTCTCTACTGTGCATCATCAAATCCCCTTATCCTCCTATGGCCTAACTGCCCGAGGGCCAAGCATGGCCTCCACCACTATCCGCTGCTACTCAGTGAATGTGGATCTCCTTTGCTGGTTGCTCCTACAATGTTATCCTCCTATTTTGTTGTTATTTGTGCTTCAACCGTAAATCACCACTCAACTCTCTATTCATGCATTACTTAAATTTTCTAGAAATTTGATCTTAATTGTATGTCAATATGTGTGTTTATATGTTGCTAAGGAATACCACATAATTTGGTGTTAATTTAAAGTGTAGACTACTCTCTTCAGCAACACAAACACGATTCAATGCTATCGTCGCCATCCGTCACTTGCAATGTTGGTTCTCCACTTTCTTTAAGTAGATAATTTTTGTTTGCTTAATCAAGTAACCAGTCGATTTTTAGTAATCAACATTCAGTCGATCTTGTGAAATAAATTCATTTATTTTGTTTCAACTTGATTATATGAATCAAATACTTTGTTAGTTATTTGACTAGTCTTTATAATTAATATTGATTCATGGTTTTTTAGTATTTTTTATGTTTATTGATTTCATGGTTCAATTCTTCCTTTTAATTATCATTTCAGATTTTTTGAGAAATAATTATAGAAAAATTTGGAGACAAGTTTATAAGTAGTTATTTGATTGCCTATAATGAATGTGATGTTGTCAAGAATGTTAACAGCGAAATCATCATAAAGTAATTTTAAAGTATGCATACTCGACGAGGTGTTCTTTGATGTAAGTGCTGTATTTTTATTATAATATTTGTTAAATTGATTGTAGAAATTATTTTATAAGAAATGTTTTGAATTTATGCTTTTTAT
This sequence comes from Posidonia australis, assembly GCA_024699735.1. NCBI lineage: Eukaryota > Viridiplantae > Streptophyta > Magnoliopsida > Alismatales > Posidoniaceae > Posidonia > Posidonia australis. The sequence continues at coordinate 36,451 of JAMKQA010031598.1, forward strand.
ACTTACTTTTTTTTTAAAATTAATTATGATATAACTATACTTGATGTAATTCTCCATCTCTGCCATTGGTCATCGTGTTTGTCTTATTAGATTGGCACCTTGCCTCTTCCTGTTGGTGTCGTCACGTTGTTGCTTTGGTTGTTGTCTGTCATTTTCTTTGATCTACTGTATGTCGTACCAATAGATTTGCTACCATGTTATCTTGAATTACTGTCTCTATTGCCTTGTGAAAACACAAGCCACCTTGTTAACCTAATTTCTATCTTACTATTAAAAAAAAACAAACTATGGCTCTGGTAGTCATGTGGCGGATGGTCCATGTAGTTTTCGATGACTTTTTAAAAAATAAAAATAAAAAACCACGACACCACTAACGTCATGTTCTTTAAATATAATATCAAGCATATACTTTATCATTTGTGAGAATTTAGCGTGATTGGTACTTATTATAAAAAAATTAAAGGATAAATTGAAAAATTTTACTATGTATGGATTTTCTTCAGCTTTATTACAATATTATAGCTTTTTCAAACCTTTTTACAAAACTATGCCATTGCCAGCCACGTCATGGGTAGTCTATTTATCATTATGTCGTCAATGATTTTTTTTTGAAAGGCAACAACATGACATTGGTGATGTCAAGTTCTACATATAACTTGGCGTCACCAATGTCATATTCCTTAAAGATGATACCAAATACATGCTTTATGCATTCAGCGAACTCAGTGTTATTTGTATTGTTTTTTGTCGAACTTGACACTCCCAATATCGAGTTCCCTTTTAGGACTTTTATTAAAGAAAATGCTAACAACCACATAGACCTGTAGACTGTAGCCATCTGGTTGTCAGAGCCATAGGGTTTGTTTGACAAAAAAACTAACTTATTGTTAAATGGTGTCAAACGACATTAATCCAAAAACTCACACTTTTCAGTTTTTTTCTCTCTCCTTGTTGTGATTTTTAAATAGTTTTCTTATCATGCGTTTGTCTAGCTAGAACTATATGGCGATGAGCAAAGGTGTCTTAGGCACTTGGACGTCTAGATGGTAATAAAAAATATAATTTTTATATGTTTTTTAGATTTTTTTTATTCAAAATTTATAATACATTAATAAATTGATATATCAATTTTTAAAAATAACGATAATAATTTAACAATAACAATAACTACAAGTAAATAGCAAATAACAATAACAATAAGTTAAATAGTCAATAACAAATAACAATAACTAAGAAAAACTAAATAATAGTTATCAAAAGTTAATGTTTAATAAATAAAAAAAACCAAAATGATCATCATTCTTCTTCTTCTTCTTCGACGTCCTCAAGTTGTCCTACAAAATAAAGATTTTCATTATCCTCTTCCTTTTTTATAGGATTCTTCATCTTCCTCCTCATTTTCTTCAAATTATTCTTCCTCGTTAAATCTACAAGTGGATTGGGTATCACCCCGTTAGGAATAGGTTAGGGTAGAAATTTTACGTACTTGTTAACTTGTCACTCGCTAACCCATCAATTTCATGGGTCAAAATTTAGGTAGCATGCTACAGATTACTTGTAAATCCGGAGGTAAATTAATAAATTTACAAAAATCTTAACTCCTTAACATAAATATATGATAACAGCATTCCCCTTCAATCCTCCACCCTCCACCTATCTTGCCCCTCTGCCTCTCTGCCTCTCCCTTGTTGACCCCCTCTGCAATCAACCAATTACAGCCCTAGCCACTCTAGACATAGATCACCCTCCACCTCTCTTGTCGCTTTGCCTCTCCGCCTCTCACCTGTTGACCCCGTTTGCCTCCACTATCCACACGATCACACACAATCGTAAACCAATAGACCCCCCTCCACCTTTCTTGCCCCCTCCGCCTCTTCAGACTTAGGCTTCTCTACCTCTTGTCGCTTCGCAATTAGCCAATCACAACCCTAGCTACCCTCAACATAGACCACCTTCCACCTCTCTTGTCCCTCCACCTCCACCCTCCACCTCTCCTACCCCTTGGCCTCTCTGGTTTCTCAGCTTCTCACCCTTGCGACATCCCTACCTCTCGCCTCTATGCACCTTTGGCTTCTCATTATTATTACATTTCCTTTGGTGGAGTTTGAGTATTATTATAAAGATGGGATTGAATTGGTTCTTGTGTCCATTTGATGGAGAAGAGACATTTTCTTCTGCTTTCACTTTGTCTCTAATATTTTCTAATATTTTGGATTTTTAATTCAATCCTTTTACAATTATAATTATTTAGTATTGTCTTTAATTGTAACACCCCAAATGGTTTTTGGGCTATATACAAATACATATGCTTTAGGGTACATAATGCAAATTTCTCCCACCAACTCGACCCTAGGACCTTTTGGTATTTTTCCCCCACTCGACGCCTCCCTCCCTTCATTTTTTTTCCCATTTGAGTTTCCCCTCCTTTCTTTCTCCATCCAAAGCAGCAACGTCGATGGTTGGAGGAGAGAGAAAAGCGATCGATTCTAATCATTGTTTTCCCTCTCCTTCTCTCTCTCTCTCTCTCTCTCTCCCCCCATTCGTGCATCCAAGTGAGGTGGGGTTGGTGTGTCTTGGTAGATTAGAGCTTAGCAAGATTGGTTGGCCCTTCCCCCTCCATTCAGTCGTCACTCTAACGACCACTCCAACAGTGGGAGTTCCGCCTCCTCTAGTCCTTGTCGAGTTTGTTTTTCCTTTCCTTTCCAAAGTTGGCCTCGAGTCTCACTCCCTTCAACTCCTAGATTAAATAGTTATCTATGGTTGAATTAGATCTAGAGGTATTAATTTTATTTTCCTAGATTGAATGTTTAACCTGGGACTAGTTCTTAATTGAGGCGATTTAATGCCTTGTTTAGGAAATCAACATATCGAAGGAGGAGATTCTTGAATTCATGGGAGATAATACGGTCACAATATCCAAGTGAGTGGGTTTAGTTTTATTAGTTTTTTTTTTCAAATTTAGGGGTGAAGGTGTGGGAGTGCCTAATGGTGGAAAAAAGACCTTGCTAAGTAATTGATAATACCTTAGTTAACAACCCCCAAAAAGGATCCAACTTAATGCTGGGATGGCAAGTTTTGAACAAAATAATAATAATAATAATTTTTTATTATTATTTTTCTATGTGAACTATGTGAATTATATCTGAAATAATTCTATGCAATATAATTTGTATCTATGCAATTCATGTGATATTATTGTGGTTGTGTACTTGTTGCTCAAGTAATAGCTATAGATGTGGGTTGTGTTCATGCAAAGTTTTGAGATTCTAAATTGAGAACAAATTTCTGCTTATGAAGGTTTATTTTTGATTGAAGTTAATAGGGAATATAGGTGTATATAAGTATAGCTGTTCTCAACACTAGTGGTGAATTATAAGTCTAATATTTTCTTTTAGATACATGAATTTCAAACTTTGTTCCTTTATTTTGTGGAGATGATGTTGAATAATTTTTTTTAAAGAAATTCTTGAGCAAGTGCGTTTAGGATTTGATGATTCATGTTAGGATCCTATCAATGTGGAAGTTCTGAATTTTTTTTCTCTTATGGTAGAGATGATGTTAGGTTCATGTCTGAATTTTTTTGAATAGATGAAATGCCAAGATTCTTAAACGAGTACATATAGAATTTCAGTCTATTTAAACATGTATGGAAAAGAACTTGTTTTCAAATAGAAGTACTACACTCAGACATTTGGTCTTTATTAGGAGATTTAAAAAAAATATTTTTTTTCTATACTAATGGCTTAAAGGTTTCAAATTTTGACGAGTATTCTTGTAACACTCGAGTTTATTTTAGCATTTCGAGAACGAATTTGCTCCAGATTAGACTGACTTAAATGCTTCCGGGTCCATTACAGGGGACTAGGAGTCTAGACCTTCAATTTCATCTTAGTAATAACAACTATGGTGTGGAACTGAAATACCAAATGTGCACACTTTTCAGGCTTCCAGGGAAATACTACATGAGGAGTTATTAAGATAGAGTTTACGTTAATCATGAAGTTGAGATTTTTCCTTATAGTTAACGAGAATCTAGTTTTTTTAAGATATCAATTGTTTTAAAGAGTTTTTCTTGGGATTTCATTTACATACATATATAGAGATAAGGATTTCTTTTCTTTTATGTTTATTTCAAAGAGTTTTACAAATACTAGATTTTTTTCAAAAAAAGTGTCCTTTTTCTAGATTATCTAGATCTAGATGGGTTTTAAGATTATTTGAGGGTTATCATGTTGATTTCCTTGATAATTGCAAATCGTATGTTTTATCATTATTGTTTCTGTTCATGGCAAAAACTTTCAGTTCATAATAGCTTTATTAGATTTTAATTGTAGGGTTAGTGTATTCTCTATAGGGGATACGCACCCATTCACTGAGTCTTTTGACTCATTAAATTTCTTTTATTGGTTTTCAATTTCTTAGGTGGGGCAGTAGCATAACGGCATTAGTGGGAGTTCAAGGAATTTATTCTAAGGTCAAGCCATCTTAGTCTTTAGAAAATTTGATGCATATATGTGTTTTGTTTTTTTTATGAGATGAGACTCAAAGGATAATAATTGTGAGACTTATTCTTAGATTATTAGTATTTAAGTTTGTAGTAAATTTTGTATTATTGAAAGGTCAAGGGATTATTGGATTTTGTCAATAAAATAAATTGTTATCTATCAGTTTGCATTATTTTTTTTAGTGACAGGAGATATGAGAATAAAAGAAAAATATTATCCCTTTTAAGAAAAAATAGGAGGACCAGTGTGTAATTTTCCACAAGTGCAAGAGTTAACCAAAACAAATAGAAAACACAGTCGATAGTCCACAAATATGGGGGAAAGTGTGCAATTTTCACAGTGCAACAGCGAAAAAATTCAGAATTGACATCAACATAGTAGCCATGCATGCAGGAAGAGAAAGAATAAGAAGGAGACTTGTCAGTGACACATACGTTTTTTTTTTGTTAACGGTATTAGTATTTCTTTTAATATCTTCAAAGTTACATCCCAGTAAGTCATAATTATCCAATAGATGTTACAAAACGAAATCCCCGTCACGCAGCAGGTGACACAAAAGATGGGGACTGAAAGTGTTGATAAAGTTAAGGCAATCAACACAGAGTCTGCCTTTAGCAGCCACAAAATAAAATTCCTATGTGAAACTGTTTGAGCTTGAAGATAAGAGTTAACCAGAGGTTAAAAATGCCCTGTGATCAGTGGTGTGCCAAGGGCCATCTCAGTATCCGGAGCCAAACCTTGCCCCCCCTCGCTGCTCTATCCAATTGCAGTTGCAGCCAGAAGATTTTCAATCTTCTCAAAACCTGAAGCAAAAGAGTCTACCCAGCAATGAAATAAAACATCAATGTCATTTATAAGCTTAGGCATAGTTTTATTGCAATTCCTGAAG
>JAMKQA010031599.1:0-38157 GCA_024699735.1 Posidonia australis
TTTTGATGTTTCCTCCTTGAAATACCGGAAATAAGATGGTCCTTGTTGCTTTGGAAGGACCAAGGGTGCTCAAGGATGCAAGGAAGAGCTCCAGAACACAAATATTGGTTGTTGGGTGGAAGGAGGAACTCTAGCAAAAAGCTTGCTCAGTGTAGATCTCTTTCTTAGATTTCAGCACCAGAATTCTCTCCCAAAAAGGTGTCATGGAATGGCTGCTATGGGGGTCCTTATATAGGGATCCAAGGATAGGTTACTCATGAGAAACAAAGGGACTTGCAAACGAAAAGCCTCGAATATTCGTTGGCACATTCGTTTGCAAGAGTAACAGCTCGGAAGGTGGAAGGTCTGCAGTCGCAGCCTGAAAACGGCTGGGTGCCTGCTTGGTGAGCCAGTGATGTGTGCCTACTTAGTGAGCCAGTGATGTGCGCCTGGAAGGTGTGCCTACAAGGTGCGCCTGGTTGGTGCACCAACTCAGCTCACATAATTCTGGACTCTGGCTTGCTAATAGGTTTGGGGCTTGGTTTAAGGGCTGATCACATCCAAAGCAACATGAGGATACTCATCTCCGGGTTATCTCAAAATCGAGGTGTCTACAGCTCTTTTCAAGCGTGCTATCAATTCAGGGGAGTTGGAACCTATGAAGATGGGGGACCTTGCCATCTCCCATGTCATCTTCGCCGATGACCTGATGGTTTTCCTGAAAGCTGACAAGCAGAGTGCTCGGTGGTTGAGGAAGATTCTGGAGACATTCTCTTCCACTTCTGGGATGGACCTCAATCGTCAAAAGAGCTCCATCTTCTTTGGGGGGCCAGTGCCACACCGCCGATGGATCGCCAATCACCAGAATATTGCTAAAGGCTCTTTTCCGGTGAAATACCTTGGGATTCCTCTTACTACCAAACGGATCTCCACTACTGAATGTGCTCCCCTACTGAGCGCTGTGGATAAACGCCTTCAGCCATGGAAGGCCAAATTGCTCTCCTTCGCGGGCAGACTGATCCTCATCAAATCAGTCCTTGCCGCTCTACATATCTACTGGACCTCGGTGTTCACTCTCTCGGCGAGTACAAATCGCGACTTGGACAGGAAATTGATGCGTTTCCTCTAGTTTGGGCAGGACTCTGCCGGGTGCTCTTTCATCTCCTGGAAGAGGGTCTGTCTCTCGAAGGACGAGGGGGGACTGGGAATCCGTCGGACAGTTGACTCCAACACTGCGGGGATCCTAAAGCTGCTCTGGGAGTTGGAGACCAAGACCGAGGCTCTCTGGGTCAGATGGATGAGAAGGAAGTACCTGAAGAATCACTCCATCTGGAGCGCGAGACCCCCGAACTCTGCTTCATGGGCATGGAGATGCATCTTCAAGCTTCGTGATATAGCTAGGCCGCTGATGCATTATAGGATTCGCGATGGAAGGAATACTTTTTCTTCCTTGATCCTTGGATTGACAACCCTGAGAGGGTCATTCCTTCACTATCTGTTCACCATCTCAGGTAGAAGCTGGGATGCGACATCACCTGCCCAGTTAGCCATTTCATCGACGCTGGCAGCTGGTGGCTTCCGCAACCCATTACACTCGACATGCATGACACTTGGCCTTCTATCCTGGCCACACACATTGAGGGTGGAGCTGACACAGTCAACTGGACTCCTACAGGGAACCATTTCTCCTGCAAATCTGCCTGGGATACCATCAGGCCTCGAGCGAATCAATGCAACTGGGCTGTGCTGGTTTGGAACTCTGCTGCTATACCCCGCTATGCTTTCTGCACCTGGAGGGTGCTCCATCATGCTCTCCCTACCCACGATGCGCTGAAACAGAGAGGCATTACATTAGTATCTTGCTGTGTCTTGTGTTTGAACGCAAAAGAGACGTTGGACCACTTCTTCTTGTCCTGCCCTTTCTCGGCACACATCTGGGAGCTTGCTGGCAGTCGAGAAGAAGTAGTTTCTTTCTTAGCAGCGACCTCTTTTTGGACCCAATGCGCGCTGCAAGGGGACCGGGCACTGACCTCCATGATTTTCACTGGAATTGTTGCTCGGATTTGGGAAGAGAGGAACAAGCGTATTCATGACGTGGAATATCGACACAGAACTGCAGCTGAAGTTCTGCGGGATGCAACCCAGCTTAATTAGGGGAGCTTGGGGATGCATGGAACTGTGCGGGATGATGGGGCTTGATGATGGACCTGCACGTGTGGGCCATGCCGTTAGGTTTCAGTTTTTGTCCTGTGGGTGTGCATATGCTAGGCAGACTTTGGGCTTTTTGATTGTTGCTAGCCTGTTTTGAGTGGGCCTGGGGTTTCTGCTATTTGGCTGGCTTCATTGGAAGCTTTGTTTGGACTGGGTTGGGTGCGGGCCTGTTAATTGGCTTTTACCTAAGTCAGTGATTGCATTTTTTCTAATGGGCTATGTATTTTGTCTTTGGACCTTGCCCATTGGGAGGCCTGGGCCTTTGTTGTGGACTTGTGCCCACCTTTTCCTGTTTACTTTTTTTCTTTTATATATTTCGAGGGTCTCCCTCCTTACTTGTGGCAACAAAAAAAAAAGCTATGCAAAAAGTGCAAATGCAACGAAAGGGTTAATTGATATATTGGTGCCCTCAACGCCAAGGAAGCCTGTTTTGCCTACAATAGGAGGTGATACTATCCTCGACTCATGTGGCACTAACCTAGGCACTTAGGTTTATTTGTGGCTCTCCTTCAGATTTATGGGCCTCATGCCAAATCCTTGGGGCCCTATACCTACTCTTTCAGGATTCATTTTCTTTTCTCCCTCATAGGCATGCTAAACCTACCCTACTCCTGCTTGGAGATAAAATACACTTAGGCTGAGGGGGTGGCTGCTATTTCCCTTGTGCTGAAGGGGTGGCTAGTCCCTTTGATCATGTGGGCTTAGTAAGAGCATGGAGATGTATCCTCAGATTGCGAGATATTGCTAAACCGCTGATGAGGTACAGGATCGGCGATGGCAAGAACACATTTTTCTTCCTAGATCCTTGGCTTGCAAGCTTGCCTTGGACCATCCCTACCATGAATGCTCAGCGTCTCAGGACGGATATGGATTGTGAGCACTCGTCCCCAGTCAGCAGTTTCATTACCAACGGCTGCTGGAATCTTCCGTGACCCACCACGATGGACATGCACGACCTCTGGCCCATGATTCTCTCAACTCCGATTGAGGGAGGATCAGATGAGATCACCTGGGAGCCTACCGAAGGACAGTTCACCTACAAAACATCTTGGGAAGCTATTAGACCCCATGCAGAGGTCTGTCGTTGGACTGAACTTATCTGGAATCATAGTGCCATCCCCCGTCATGCCCTCTGCGCCTGGAGGGCAATCCGCTACGGGCTTCCCACTCACGACGCACTCAAAAGGCGGGGTATCACTCTGGTCTCCCGGTGCATTCTCTGTGAGAACGCGGAGGAATCTCATAATCATCTTCTCTGGTTGTGCCCTTTCACTACTCATGTCTGGGATCTTGTCGAACTACGGGTGGAAGCATCTGTGACCTTCACCGACGCGATCACTCACTGGTGCACGCTTCTAAAAGGGGAAAATCACGCTTGCACGGCCAGGGTTATCACTATGCTGATTGCTCGCATCTAGGAAGAGCGGAACAAGCATACACACGAGGAGGATTATCGCCCACGTTCTGTGGAGGAAGTGGTTCATGTCCTGCTTCCCACTGGTCTTCAATAATGCATGGCACTGTGTCTCCCATGCTATTCACTGGACTTCAATTCTGCTGGCGGAGGGCCTTCTGTTGATTTGTTGTTTTGTTTGCACCTGTGGACCCTTGTACACGGGATTGTTTGATGTCCCTGTTTCTTTTTGTTGCCTTTCAGGCTAGGCCTGCCAAGTTTCTCTGCTTTGGGCTATTTTTGGCCCACGAACAGTTTTCTGTTTTACTGCTTTGGGCTGATGTTTGACCCTCGATCAGTCTTAGTGGGTTGGGTTGTGAACCCTTGAGCCTTTCTGGCTTGGGTGGGTTCTCTTCCCCACCCTTTTCCTCTTGTACATATTTTTACCCTTATATATTTTGAGGGCTTCCCTCCTTTGCTTTGGCAAAAAAAAAAGGTTGCTCACATGCCTCTCTCTATGGAGCTTAGCTTCTATCTACTGCTTCTGTCTTCCTATTTTCTTTTATGCTCCAAAGTCAGTGTATTTTTTGTTTTAATGCTCACACTCTCTCTAGACCTAACATTTTTCCCTCCCACTGGAATCTCTCTCTCACACCTTAAGCTTCTAGGGTAGTAGTACACGAGGAGGACTTGTCATGTCTTACACAGGCAAGCTTCCGATTTTCCTCAACGGGCAATGATGATGCTATGCAGAAAGAACAGAGGTGTAGGAGATTATTCATGTTGTGCTAGAATGCAAAGAATATAATAAAACATGAAAATACATGACTCATGGTGCAAGGCATAGGATTGACTAAGAGTCACCGATAGTACTTCTTTAAGTAGGAGGTATTGACAAGCTCTGATAGGATTTCTCTTTCAAATGTCGGGTCTGTTATGTCAACTAAGAAGACTTCCTCTGATTCTGCGCCTTGATGGCGCTTAAAGACTGTCATAGTGACCTTTGTGTTTTTATGCTGACATTGTGCTACTTCTTCTGCTTCCCTGTCTGGATGTTCAGAGGAGCTAGGAGTCCCTGCCTCTGATTTGGATACCTCTTTATTCTTGGTTTTGGATTTTTTGATTTTTTTTGGTATTTACTTTTTCCTTATTAGCTGTACAAAATTCTACTTGCTGGCAACTACTTTGCTGTAAACTGGTGAGGCCGCCACTGCCTATACTACTTGTGTTTGCCTCAAGGTTTTGATCCTCACCCTTAATGTGAGGCTTATATTGCCAATACCAACTAGAACCGCCTCCCGGCTGACAGGAGATTAACTCCAATGGTCTAGTATCCCTTCCATCTCTTTCGTGCAAGACCATAACTGAAACTCGGTCCTGGGGTGGTATTGGTGCTTCTACTGGTGGTGCTGTAGCAATTGCTTTGCCCTTCCTCCTACGGTCATGCTCTCCTAGATCTTCTGTAAGCACATCTAGCTGCTCCTGAAATAAGAGGTCCAGATCCCCGATGTCATCAACTGAGTCTGCTTCTTGGACCACAATCTGGGCTACCGACTGCTCTGTCTGCATGATCTCCTGTTCTATACCCTACTGCTCTGGCTGGCTACCGTCTAGATACGAATCCTCTAGGCAGATCCAAGCTGATGGTGCTGACACTACATATGAACTGTGGTTTGGATCCATAATGCCTGCGCTTACAAAGTTGGATAAATCTCATGGAATAATCATCTCGAAATACTTACCATGGCGTTGTGATCTCTTCCTTTGGCAGCATCGCTTATAACCCAAACCGTCTCGTTCAACCCATTCTTCGGCCTCGATCGGCATGGTGATTCCTTGATCATAAAGCCCCAGAGGCGATCCTTTCTCATATCCCCATTTGCAACACAGGTTGTCAACCATCAAGCGGGGGTTGCCAGAAGTGGCCAAATGGCTGGTAAGCTCTGAGGGTGGAATAAAATTAACCGGCTCAAACCAGTTAACCCGATAGAGGACATCAGAAGGTTTAGGCTCGAAGCGAATGGTCCGAGGAGCTAGAGCGAAGATAGATTCAACCTTCTCCATGTCTTCTTCCAGGACAACAACGATATTGTCATCCCAGTAAAACTTAATCATATGATGGAGGGTTGAAGGAATGATTTGATGTGAAGAGATCGGTCTACTGACACAGATAGGCTTTTTCTAGTGAGAGAAACTCTGCCCTCTCTCTAGAAACAAAACTCATGGGCTGCTTTTTCTGCTGGAAGAGCGGGCGCCGATTTCAAATCCTGTTCTTGGCGGGATTGAGTTAGCTGGTTAACCACTCCGGTTAGGTGGACTAAGTATGGCTTATTAGCTAATCTCTTGGATTATGGCTGATAACTCATCCTTATCGGCCCGTACTTTGGGTGATTTCCTGCCAGTGCAACTTTTGCCCAATGGGGGTGGTCGGGCCTCGGGAGGCGCAACCAGAGGACGGGGAGGGCATGGAGCTACTTCCCTTGTGCGGAGGAATAGATCGAGGTCCAGATGGCCGAGGAGACAATAGTCAAGTCAAGGACCACAACCAGTGGTTACAGAATCATCGTCCTGGGCTCAAAGATGTGGAGCTCGGGGTCCGACATCGAGGACGCTGGAGCACTTTGCCCCGGAAGTTAGGGAAGGAGTTAAAGTGGCGGTCTGCCTGCAGGAAGAAGTCGCCCTTACTGCATCGAATTGGAACCGCATTCTGATGGGGTATTTTATTGGTCTGCGGCCTTTTGTTCTGGCACTGGCAGCGCATTTCAAAACGGAATGGAAAATCAAAGGAGATTTACAAGTGCTTTCTCGTGGCAATGGCTTCTTGCTTTTCAAGTTTACAAATGATGCAGATATGCAGTTTGCCTTAGAGGGTGGTCCCTGGTTTGTTCGCAGCAAGCCACTGATACTTCGAGCCTGGTCGATGGACTCCAAGTTTGAAAAGGAAAAACTTTCCTTTATTCCTATTTGGATTAAATTTCCCAATTTCCCTCTTCGATTTTGGTCTGCCTCACTTATTGGGAGAGCAGCCAGCACGCTAGGTCAACCAGTGTGTATGGATGAAGCTACGGCGCTTGGTCTCAAGGTTGATTTTGCACGGGTGTGTGTTGAGATTGATGCTTGTTTCTCCTTTCCCCAAACTATCCCTATGGAGGTGGCAGGAGAGACTGAAATGATAGATGTCCAGTATGATTGGAAGCCAATGCCATGTAGTATCTGTAACTCCTTTGGGCATGAGAATGGTTCCCGTGACCCTGAGAATCAGGATTCTGCTCAGACTCCTGTGCAGGGTGAGCAAATTAGAGCTGAGGATGCGACAGCAACTGGTGGCACAACTGAACACCCACTCCTCCACTCAGACCCCCTGGAGAATCTTCTCAAAAGAAGCAGTAATCTTCTATGGTACCGTTGCAGGGATCCCTGGAGACCGTCCAACGGGAGATAATCACCCCAGAGAACTCCAGCAAATCTAAACAAAAGCTCAGGAAGACATACAAGGCTACCCCTTATGCTCGAAGGATGGAAGATGATGCTTCAAATTCCTTTGCTCTGCTTGCCTCTTCAGATGAGGAGGTTGAATCATTGATTGCAATAGCTCAGCAATGCAAGAAGACAATCCACCCACGCCTTTTAGGTGCTGGGAACACTCCCAGAGAAGTTCTGAAATCAGCTCTCCCACCGGACATTCATGAAGATTCTTAGCTGGAATGTGCGTGGACTGAATAAGGGAGGGAAACTCTCTGCGGTTAGGGACTACACCCTTCGAATGAACTGCCCCATTATTTGTTTATTGGAGCACAAGATTAAGCAAAATGTTTCTGGGACAATTGGCCAATTCTGGCCTTCCTATGAGGTGATTTGCAACAATAACAGTGACCCATCTGGTAGGATCATGGTGCTCTGGCACAGTATGCAGATTTCTCTCAATCTAATTATGGAGACTTCGCAATTGATGCACTTTGAGGTTTGTCTGCTTCATCAAAACCCATTCTACCTCTCTGTGGTCTACGGTGCTAATGATTCTGCCACAAGGAGGCTTCTCTGGAATGATCTTCAGGTGATTAGTTCCTCGGAATCGTGGATGGTGGTAGGTGATTTCAACTGCATCCGGTTCCCTTCTGAGAAGATTGCCTCTGCAGTTTTCAATGCAGGCGCTATGGAGGACTTCAACCAGATCATAGGCAATGCTTGCTTGATGGATCTTCCTTGCACTGGTGCGGAATTCTCTTGGAGCAACATGAATCGCACTGCTCCTATCCAGACTCGGATTGACAAAGCCCTGGTTTCCATGAGCTGTTGCAATGCTTTTCCCAATTGTCGTGTGCATTTGGGGCCCTGGTTGATCAGTGACCACTGCCCAATGACGATTTGGATGACTGGGAATGAGTGCACTAGGATAAAGCATTTTCGTTTCTATAATCATTGGGCTCTTCATGCGGATTTTATTGGTTTTGTCCGTGAGAATTGGTTTGTAGCATGAGTGGCAACCCCACTTTCAAGTTTTTGATGAAGCTGGTGTCACTGAGGAAGAAACTTATTCCTTGGGTCAATCGAATTTTTGGAAGCCCCTACCTTCGCATCAAACAGTGTTCGAATTCCCTGACCTCCATTCAAGGAGCGCTGCACCTTGATCCTATGAGCTCTGTTTTATTGCAGGCAGAGTGCAATTATTGGAAACAGCTTCTGGAGCTTTACAGTCAGGAAGGGATGACAACATTCTCGTATTAGATGGCTGAAGGAGGGTGACTCCAACACCAGATTCTTCCACGCTTCCACGAAAGCCAGACGGGCGCGCAACAGTATTCTATCACTTGAGGTGGATGGTGTTCTGCTTACTGATGGGAATGCTATCACCCAGTCTTTCAAGAGGATCTTCCGTGCTCTGTACAACTCCAATGAGGGCTTGGGGTGTATCTCCCCTGACCTCTTTAGGCCCTCTGTTTCCATTGCTGCAAACCAGAGATTATGCACCCTTGCCTCGTTGGCTGAACTCACTCCTATTGTGACTCATCTGAAATCTGACAGTGCTCCAGGCTATGATGGATTTAATGACGAATTCTATAAGAAAGCTTGGTCTGTTATCGCTGAGGACTTCCTGGAGGCTTTAAATAACTTTCTCCGCTCTGGGAAACTCTTGGGCTCCTTGAACAACACCGTTCTCTGTCTGATTCCCAAGAGAAATATTCCAGCTTCACCAGGAGATTACCGCCCCATTGCTCTATGCAATGTAGCATACCGGATTTGTGTTAAGCTTCTTGCTAGTCGTCTTAAGCCTCTGCTTCCATCCCTGGTGTCCAGCAATCAATCCGCCTTTGTTCCTGGATGGCGTATTGGTGACTCGGTTCTCTTGGCTCAGGAGCTATGCCATAATATTCATTCAGGTAGGGGTAGCAGCCGCATGTGCATTAAGCTGGATCTCCGTAAGGCTTTTGACTCTCTCAATCGAGCCTTCGTGAGCAATGTGATGCATGCGATGGGTTTCTGCAATCAGTGGATTTCATGGATGGAGGAGTGTATGAATGCTCGTTTCTCCTTGTTAATCAATGGAGAATTCTCTGACTGGTTTCCCTCCGCGAATGGTATACGTCAAGGCGATCCTTTCTCCCCATATCTCTTTGCCCTGGCGTTGCAAGCCTTTTCTGCGAGGATGTCTCATGCGGAATAGCACCAATTAATTCACCCGATGAAATGTGGATCTCTAACAGTCTCCCATATCGTCTTTGCTGATGATCTTATGGTGTTTCTCAAAGCTAACAAGCAGAATGCTCGTTCCTTGAAGAGCATCGTTGATGAATTCGTAAATACTTCTGGAATGCAGATTAATCAGCATAAGAGTACAATTTTCTTTGGTGGTTCCGAAGTCTCCTGCTCCTACTTACACAGCTCGCAGCGGGAGACGATCACCATGCCCCGACGCTGAAGTTGATCGTGGGTGGGCAACCCGTGGGACAGAGCACGCCAAGCACAAAAAGCATACTGTGGAACCGTGCCACGCTGCCAAACAAGATCAGTCCAGGGGATAGCAGGGCTACTTTCGTGGATCACGTTCTAGGCAGATTTGATAGAGAATCCGTCGTTGCTAGGGAGCCAGCGGATAACATCCTCTCCACCCCCAATGAAGATGGCCAGGATCTCCGGCCAGAGCTCGCGCATCTCAATAGTAGTGGGAGGAGGAAGGGCCCAAGCACCATTGATGACGTAGGGATGTACCAGAGATCTGAGATCACCAACCAAATCTCGACGGAGATTTTCTCCTAGTTGAGCCAAGGGTCAAGGAAGAACAAATGCCACCTTCCGTTGCCTATACCAAAACTGAGCAGAGGCTTTGCCAGGTAGCAAACCCGAAGGATACTCCTCCACGCTGCAAATGTAGGTTATGTTTGGACCACACCAGAGATTCTCATCACTAATTTGTTTTGTGTAGTCAAACAAGAGCATTGATAAGAATAGATTCAAGTTACTCCAATATTCCATATGAAACCTTATCACTGCTCTATTTCCCTTTCCATGGATTTCACCAACCTAATTGATATCATAAATCTCAAATATAATGCAAAAGCCCTCCATTCA
This sequence comes from Posidonia australis, assembly GCA_024699735.1. NCBI lineage: Eukaryota > Viridiplantae > Streptophyta > Magnoliopsida > Alismatales > Posidoniaceae > Posidonia > Posidonia australis. The sequence goes on from JAMKQA010031599.1 coordinate 10,151, forward strand.
AGCCTAGATCAACATAGCCTCATAAGTACAATGCTTACTGGCAATTTTTTGAGAGACAAACTCATTTTGATTGCAAGTGATTAATGACATAATAACTTTAATAGATGATCAAATGTATTACGTATTCAACTTCTGAAAGACCTAAAAAGTCAAAGGCATACAAGAAATGTACCAATAATACGACAACATTCAGAATTTAATTGACTAGACTATCTTGCCTCATTAATTACACAGTCAGTCTAAAGATATTCCTGACGTACTCCACCAAGTCCTAAATCACTTGCTTTTCGATCAACACAGCTTACAATGCCAGCAATTCGACCGGTGACTTTCTAGAGAGACAGTCTCTGACTTCTCTCTAGAATCTGGGTTTTTTCCACTCGCGGGCCATTTTCAAAAGGTGGCTCTGGCGGGAACCTTTCGCTGTTTACTGGGATCCTTAATCACACTTATGGAGAGAGATTAGACACGTGTTGCTACGTGAACCTCTAATGGAGGATTATCCCCAGCTTACTCGTACTTTGGGTGATTTTCTCCCCAACTCGCTGCTCGCCGGAGAGGGAGGTTCTGGTCGGGGCATAGGGAGCACCTCTCGTGGTCGGGGAGGCCGTGGCCCCTCTCTGTCCTCCCGCCAGGCCCATTCTCGATCCAAGGGGCCACGTCGTCCGAGGACTAATCCTTTGCCTCCTCCGGTGGTGCTGGAATAGGCATCGTGGGCGGAACGATGTGGTACCAGCTCGAGATCGTCCCGGGCTTTAGAGTACTTCGCCCCGGTGGTGAAGGATGGAGTGAAAATCGCAGTCTGTCCGCAGGCTGAGGTTGTGGAGGCTGCTGCAGCTTGGAGCAAAATCCTAATGGGTTATTTTATTGGACTATGACCCTATGTCCCGGCTCTGGCATCTCATTTCAAAAGAGAATGGAAGATCAAAGGTGATCTGCAAGTGCTTCCGCGCGGAAATGGTTTCCTACTTTTCAAGTTCACTGATGATGTTGATATGCAGCGAGCTTTGGAAGGTGGTCCCTGGTTTATCAAAGGCAAGCCTCTTATTCTCAGATCCTGGTCGACTGAATCCAAATTCGAAAAGGAGAAGCTGTCTTCGATTCCGATTTGGATCAAATTCCCCAACCTCCCCCTCTGTTTCTGGTCCCCGAGCCTGATCGGTCGGGTAGCTAGCACGCTTGGCAGACCCCCTTATCTGGATAAGGCCACCGCTCTATCTCGACATGTTGATTTTGCCCGAGTCTGCGTTGAGATTGACACTTCCTTCTCCTTTCCTCCCCACATTACCATGGAGGTAGATGGAGAACTTGAATTGATCGAAGTACATTATGACTGGAAACCGTCCCCGTGCAATGTCTGCGCCTCTTATGGTCATGAACAAGGGACCTGCTCTGTAGCTCATCCACCTGATGCTCCACCATCCCCACCCTGCGATACTCTGAACAGCACTGAAGCCGTGGAGAATTCTGTCCTTCAAGGCCTGACCATAAGGAAGGAGGGTGTCCCTGCTTCAGGTGCCCCTGCATCCCAGCCTGTCTTGCCGTCGTGGGACACCCCTCAACCTGGGTCGGCCCAGGCAGAGATGACTCAGGTTACCCCTCGCTCGACTGGCGAGTCTTCCGTTGACATGCTAAACCCATCGCAAAGGGGAAAGAAATTCAGGTCCACCCCTTTTCCTAGGCAAGCGATGGATAATCGCTCCAATTCCTTTGGCGTGCTTGACTCCTCTGAAGCAGAGGTGGAAACTCTCGTTGCAAAAGCTCAGCAAACCAGGAAAACTGTTCACCCAAGGCTTCTTGGAACAGGGGATCACTCTGGGAGTCGTTTAAAGCCCTGCCCTCTAGACCCCCATGGTGATTCTTAGTTGGAATGTCAGAGGTCTTAACTAGGGAGGTAGACTCTCTGCTGTTCGAGATTACGTCTCGCATACCAAAGCCAGTATTGTCTGTCTACTGGAGCACAAGCTCAAGCATGATTTTGCTCATCTTACAGACAAGTTTTGGCCCTCATACAATGCTCTCTATAACAATTCCAGTGCCCCTTCTGGCTGCATACTTGTCCTCTGGCATTGTCGTGAAGTTACTCTCTTATTTTTTTGCCACGGGAAAGGAGGGAGACCCTCAAAATATATAAAAGTAAAAAATATGTACAAATGCGAAAGGGTGGGGAGGAGAACCCACCCAAACCAGAAGGCTCAGGGGTTCACAACCCAACCCTCCAAAATAGATCATGGGCCAAACGACAACACCCAAAAACAAATCTCAATGAAGTCAGGCCAAATAGGCAACGAGCACAGCAAGTGCAAACAAAAAAGAAGACAAGCCCCAGTCCAGGAAGGAAGCCCACAAGCGAATCTAGCAAGCAAGTAGACTAGGCCAAAATCGCAGTCCACTGCCTGCAAGAGAAACATCCCAATAGTGAAAACTATAGGGACCCCAACAGATACGTGGTCAGGGATCTACAGAAGCATGATAGCTCTGCCAACGCGTATGAGTCATCGAATATGCGTTTGTTTCGTTCATACCACAGCCAAGCCACTACCGGGCTAAAGATAACCGAAGTCCTTCAGAGAAATAGGGACGGAGTATTGCGATCCCACAGATTGGTCCAGTAACTGGTAACAGCATCCCGAAAACTGGCCTCCTGAACGCAGCCCAACTCCGGTAAAAGAAGGTGCCATATCCGGGAAGAAAAATCACAATGCCAGAAAAGGTGATCCAAAGTCTTCAGCTCCTGCTTACACAGCTCGCAGCGGGAGACAATCACCATGCCCCGACGCTGAAGTTGATCGTGGGTGGGCAACCCGTGGGATAGAGCACGCCAAGCACAAAAAGCATACCGTGGAACCGCGCCACGCTGCCAAACAAGATCAGTCTAGGGGATAGCAGGGCCACTGTCGCAGATCACGTTCTAGGCAGATTTGATAGAGAATCCGTCGTTGCTAGGGAGCCAGCGGATAACATCCTCTCCACCCCCAATGGAGATGGCCAGGATCTCTGGCCAGTTACTCTTTCCCTTCTGAAGGAAACTACTCAGCTGATGCACTTCACGGTGGAACTCCCCTCCGGAAAAAGTTTTTTCTTGTCTGTCATCTACAATGCAAACGACTCTGCCTCCCGTAGGGTCCTCTAGGAAGATCTTCTGGCTCTCAACTCAGACGAACCTTGGCTCCTTGTGGGAGATTTCAACTGCATTCGGACTCCTACCGAGAAGACTGGGTCTTCCTCCTTCCCTTTCTCCGCTATGCGTGAGTTTAACAATTTCATTGACAGTGCTGCACTGATGGAACTTCCCATTTCTGGAGCGGAATTCACTTGGTCCAACTTAAGCGCTACCCTCCCCATATGTTCTCACTTAGACAGAGCTCTGATCTCCTCTAGCAGCTGGAACCACTTCCCTAACTGCATTGGTCACACTGGACCACGCCTCATCAGCGATCACTGTCCCATTCTGATTAATCTTTATAGCAGGGACAAGCCGTTCAAACGACATTTCAAATTTTACTCCCACTGGGCTCAGCATCCTGCCTTCTTGAGCTTTGTCTAGGACAACTGGTTTTGTGCTGCCCGGGCAACCCAATGTTCCGCTTTCTCTAGAAATTGGACAACTTGAGGCGGAGACTCATCCCCTGGACCTCTACCATCTTTGGGAAGCCTTCCCATCGCATTCTGCAGTGCACCACCTCCTTGACTAACATCCAGGAGGCGCTTCTCTTTGATCCGCTGAGCTCTGCTCTCCTCCAAGCTGAACGGAACTACAGAGCGCAATTATTAATGTTGCATATGCATGAGGAGTCGATGGCTAGACAGCAATCCCGCATTCGCTGGCTCAAGCAAGGGGACTCAAATACAAAATTCTTCCATGCCATGGTCCGTGCCAGGCGTTCTCACAACTCCATCTTATCTCTGGATGTAAACGGTACTCTTATGTCGGATCAATCGTAAACCTCTTCCTGCTTTTGACAGACGTTTCTGTTGTTATTCAATACGAATGAAGGTTCTGGTGAGGTCCCTTCCAACACTCTGCAACCTGTTCTGTCCATTTCCGAGAACGGTACCCTCTGTGGTCTAGCCACTATGGAGGAGCTTAAGCTGGTTATCAGTCATCTCAGCCCGAACCGTGCACCTGGTTTTGATGGTTTCAACGGTGACTTTTTCCGAGAGGCCTGGCCAATTATTGCTGATGACTTCTTGGCAGCCATCAACAACTTCCTCCACTCGGGGAAGCTTCTTCCAAAGCTTAACCACACTCTGCTCTGTCTCATTCCAAAGAAGGCCGTTCCTGCTTCCATGGAGGACTATCACCCTATTTCCCTCTGTAATGTTGCTTACAGGATCTATGCTAAGCTACTGGCCAACCGTCTCAAGCCACGTCTTCCCAAGCTCATTCACGCTAACCAAACGGCGTTCATCCGTGGGCGTCGGATTGATGATTCCATCCTTCTCGCCCACGAGCTCTGCCACAATAGTCACTCCCCCCAGGGGAAGGGAAGAATGTGTATCACGCTGGACATCTGAAAGGCCTTTGACACCTTAAACAGGCGCTTCATTTGCAATGTGATGACTGAACTGGGATTTGATGATCGTTGGGTTTGTTGGATGGCTGAATGCATGAGCGCCAGCTTTTCCCTCCTCCTCAATGGTGACATCTCTGCCACCTTCCCTTCCTCCAATGGCGTTCACTAGGGTGACCCACTCTCACCTTACCTCTTCACTCTGGCGATGCAAGCTCTTACGGCGAAGCTGCTCCAGGCAGAGCGGGGCGGCCTGATTCATCCTTTGCATTGTGGTGATCTCTCTGTCTCTCACATCTGCTTTGTTGATGATCTAATGATCTTCCTCCATGCTGACAAGCACAATGCTCGATACCTCATGCGTATCATTCAGCATTTCACTAGGGCATCTGGCCTCTCGATCAACCACCAGAAAAGTTCGATCTTCTTTGGTGGGCTCTCTCCGCACTCTCATTGGATTGCCTCCCACTTGGATCTGCCCATTGGAATGCTTCCAATAAAATATCTCGGTTTGCCTTTGATTTCCAAACGGCTGTCCACCACAGCCTGCAAACCTCTTCTACAAGCGATCAATTCACGCCTTCAGTCTTGGAAGGCGAAATTGCTGTCATACGTTGGCCGTGTTGAGCTCATCAAGTCTGTGCTTTCGGTGATGCATGTCTACTGGACTACCAGCTTCCTCCTGCCTGCTAGCATCATCAAGGATGTGGACCGTATGCTTATGAAATTCCTCTAGTTCGGCTCCTCCACGGGGAAGTGTATTTTTGTCTCCTAGCGACATGTTTGTTGTCCACGTGCTGAGGGTGGACTCGGTATTCGGCGGCTATTGGACTCGAATCTGGCTGGTATGATCAGACTCCTGTGGGAGATTGAAACCAGAGATTCTGCACTCTGGATTATTTGGATGCGACGAAAATACCTCAATGGCGGATCCATCTGGTGTGCGTGCCCACCTCAAAGCTGTTCCTGGGCTTGGCGCTGCATCCTCTGTGTCCGTCCGCTGGCACGGTCTATGCTCAACTACTGCATTGCCAATGGCCACAGGTTCTTCTTCTTCCTTGATTCTTGGTTGAATCAGTGATCCATTTGGGATTGTGTTGGAGAACGCCTTAGTTGTGATCTGGGTTGTGACCGTCGTTGCTTGGTCAGCACTTTCATCCGTAATGGATCCTAGAGCCTTCCGGCGATGACTACCCTTGATAGGAGGGAGGTGTGGTCAGCTATCCTGGCCACTGAGATTAAGGGCGGGGAAGACACTATTCAGTGGTTGCCTAGCTCTGATGGGTTCAGCATCCAATCGGCTTGGAATGCCTTGCGTGAGATGGGACTAGTTACCCCCTAGACTTCTCTGGTCTGGCAGCCTGGTGGGATTCCCCGCTTTGCCTTTTGTGCCTGGTGTGCCCTTTCAAATGGGTTACCCACTCACGACGCCCTCTGAAAGCGGGGTATTGCGGTCATCTCCCGCTGTATTCTCTGCTGTAAAGATGAAGAATCGCTTGATCACCTATTTTGGAATTGTGAGTACTCCTCACTGACTTGGAACACCCTTCTTCCCAACTTGAGGCGCACCCATGCTCACACTTTGTTGGATGCTGTTACCGTCTTCAACCGGGACTTCTTCGATCGCCTGTAGAAGGATGAGAAGCGCTGCGCCTCTGCGATTTTCACTAGAGTTATGGCTTCTCTGTGGATGGAGAGAAACAAACTCTCCTTTGATGAGGGCTATTCCCTGCATAGCGCTGCTACTCTTTGCTGGATTGTCTCCGACCAGGACTGACTTTTTCTTCTCTTCGTTGCATGCCACTGTTTCACGGGTGTTGGGTTGGCCTGTCTGCACCTGTTGTTGAGATTTTTATGCCTTCGAACTCTTGTTCAGGATCTTTCTTTTTGTAGGCCTTGGCCCGTTTGTGTGCGGGTCGTTTTTTTGGAATGGCGTGGCCTTTCTCTGTACGCTTGGCCTTGGGGTTTCCTGCTCTGAGCTTGCGGGTTGGCCCTGTACTGTTTTATTTGGGCTTTTGATTTTGGGCTGTTGTTTGGCCCATGATCTATCTTGGAGGGTTGGGTTGTGAACCCTTGAGCCTTCTGGCTTGGGTGGGTTCTCTTCCCCACCCTTTTGCTCTTGTACATATTTTTTCCTTTTATATATTTTGAGGGTCTCCCTCCTTTCTCGTGGCAAAAAAAAAAAGAGCATCGGGCTCAAAATCATTCAGAAAAACCATGCAAGCAAATATGCAAAAGTGAATGTTTTACCCTCTGACCAGCTGGTGCTCCTGCATGGGGCGCTAGAGTGGTGCGCTGGAGAAGTGTGCCGCTCTGGTGCAACACATAGGTGCTCCCCAAAAAAATCTGGATCAGACTGCAATTTGATCCAGAACCTGACCCAGAATGAAGATGGGTGATTTATGCTAATGTAGGTTGATTCATGCGAGTGTTAAGAGCATGATGGGATGCATCTGATCAAAGCTATCTTATTATTATTAGAACAATATGACTAAATGGGTTCATGGCAAGAACACATGCAAAAAATGCAAAAGATTCAAACATGGAACGAGTAAACCCAATAAAACGTGTTGTAACCATGATCATACCAAGAATATAATAGGGAAAAGATTGCTCATGCAAGTGATGGAGTGCAGATTTTTACACTAGAAATAAAATAAACATGCTACAATCAAAGTGTAAGATTTGCATGAAGAGTATCTTGCAAAAAGGATAAATAAATTCATCACAAAATCCTCATGAAGATACAGAAAGAATCAGACCTATATGGAGCTTCTATCATGCTATTCCATTGCAAAAGAACAAGAGATTAAAGGAAAGGTGAAGGGCCTACCTTGTCCGGGATGGATGTTCCTTCAAGGAAGAAATGAAAGACCTAAAATAATAAGCACCTTGATGCTTTGGAAGGGCTGAGAATACCTCTGGATGCAAGAGAAAAACTCGAGTGCTCAAGTGGATGGTTGTAGAATTCTGGAGAAGGCTAGTGTAGCTATATGTCTCTATCTTTCAAGATGATTCAGCCCCTTCCAATGGTTGCCTATGGGGTCTATATATAGGGATTCCTCATGGGTAACTCCTAGGACAACTAGGAGCCTCGTAGACGAAAAACCTGGAAGATTCCATGGCATATTCGCTGGTAGAGGTAACAGCCATGGGAGGTGGAAAGCCAGCAGCCTAAGAAATGGTTGGGCGCCTGGTATGTGCATCGGGTATGTGCGCCTGGCATGTGCGCCTGGTTGTTGTGCTAGCTGGGTGTGCTAGGTAGATGTGCTAGGTAGGTGTGCTAACTAGGTGTGCTAGTTAAGTGTGCTAGGTAGGTGTGCTAGGTAGGTGTGCTCGCTAGGTGTGCTAGGTAAGTGTGCTAACTAGGTGCTCTCTCCTACCTATCTGGATTTCTAGTTGGGTTGTGGGCTTGCTATGGGTTTAGGAATGGTTCAAGGGTTAGCCACATCCAAAGCAACATCTGGAAAGCTCATCTATGGGTCACCTCAAAATCGGGATGTCTACACCCTCTTATTTGCCACCACAGCCCTATTCGCACCCGTTCTTGATCAGCCATGGCCCAGCACACCAGCGAGCCACTCCCCACCACTGTTGCTCAGGAGGACACTCCACTTTCAGTCCCTCCTACCCTTTCATGCATCACATTTCGATGCATGGAGGTTCTGTCCCTTACACCATAGGACATCCACAGACCTTGGTTGGTCTGGAGCCAGGCACTAAATTTGTCTCAGTGACCACTACTCAGGTTCCAGACGTATCACTGATGGTCTCGCTCCCTCAGGGCCCTTTCTCTTTTAGCACTCAACCCACTACAGCGACATCCTTTGCAAGGTCCCTACCTCTAAGACAGCATGTACCTATTCCGACTGTGGTCTTTGATTGTGCCACCCCTCACTGTCCCTGAGGGGTCTCCTACCATACAGGCAGAATACCTATAGGCCCTTGCCTAGAAGATCGAGGGCATGGCCTTTGCTATCCAGTCTGCTATGGACTCCACCATTCCTATGTTTCTCCGGTAGCCTGCTCCGGTGTTTCAGGCATCACCTTCTGCACCACCACCTCAGTCCTCACCCTAGCTCCTCACTATACCAGCGTTAGGGGTGACGCCACTACCTCACTCACAGACACCCCACTTCACTCCACAGCATTCTACTCCAACATCTAGTGGCCAACCGCTCGGGTTGGCTGGAGTATAGCATCCATCGATCCTACAGCTTGGCATCGTACCGCTGTAGCAATTGCTACTCCCGCATTCAGCACCCACTGTGACACAACATTCTGCTTATCCTCCTCCCACACATCATTAGGTTCAGGCACCCTCATTCCCACAACCACAATCAGCACTCACGCATGGATATGCTAGTCATCATGCCACAACACAAGGAGGCACGATGGTAGACCCAAATGAGCACTTAGGTGTGACCCACACAGCATATGCAGTCATTCCCCTTGCTGCATTGTCCTCGTCGGCAGCAGCTACAGATACCCTCCACGCCAGGGTGGGTGATCTTGAGAAAGCACTTTGACAAGTACAGGGTGGTAATTGCCAACCCTACAGATTCCGGGACCTCTACTATTTCCCAGAGGCGACACTCCCACTACATTTCTAAATCTTGGATTTTGAAAAATATAACAGTAAGGGTTGCCCCATTTCACACCTTAGGACATATTGTAGAGACCTCGCTCAGCTCCAAACTAACGAGAGGTTGCTAATCCACCTTTTCCAGAAGAGTCTCGCCAGCCCAGCCTTCAAATGGTTCACGTCGCTTGACATGGGCTCGATCAAGACATGGAACGACCTCACACAGGCGCTCATGGACCAATATGCTTTCAATCTTGACTTGGTCCCTAAGCGAGAGGAGCTTGTCGCCACCAAACAGAGACCCTACGAGCCATTTGGGGAGTACATCGGTCGTTGGCGTGCCCTAACTCGCAAGTGAGAGGTAGACCCTCCGACGAGGAATCTATCAAAATTGTTATTCGAGGTGCGCAGCCAAATATTAGGGCTTAGTTGAGCATTCATCTTGTCACCACCTTTGCATCTTTGATTCGGGTAGGTGCGCGTGTAGAGAGCTCCCTTCGTAGTGGCAGCTTTCCTGCACTCGCCACCTTTGCCAAGCAAGCCACCTCTCCTGATCACCATGTGAGCAGCAACACTCGTAACGGCCCTGACACCAATTACCCTAGGAAGAGAGATCCTCCCAAGCCTGTCGTCGCATATGTAGGGTCTCCCGCCATGCCTATCAATGTGGTGAACCAACCAAACCTGAATCAATTACTTTATGCACCTACACCTAGGGCACCACGCACACCATAGTCACCACCACTACCTAGTCGGTGTACCCTACGACACCAGTCTGACAAAGACCTAGCCTAGGGAAGAGGTGGCCTCAGCATGCTACATGATAGTACACCCCATTTGATGAGCCATTGAGTGCCGTCCTCCCCAAGGTGGTGTCACTCCTGAACCATCCAAAGGTCTTCTCCCTGCCAAACCCTCTTTCGACGTGGTACAACACGAACCTCCATAGTAATTTCTATCATTGCGTAGGCCATTCGACCGATACTTGCATGGCTCTTCGAAATGCCGTTCAGGACTTGATCGACCGCAAGGTCATCATCATTAACACCCAGGAGGCACACACTACACTAGCACCACCACCCCCAAATTCACAAGCACCATCTGCCTATCCCAACATTGTCAGCCAGCCTATGCCTGCACATACCGACTCAACGGGTGATGGGACCTCAGGAATCCATTTCCTTTTAACTTCTAGGTCTACGACATCCGTGATGGATCCCTCCAATCTGATCCATACTGTTGATGAGTCGTTCCCTACCCATCTATATCACTTGAGTCGTGCCGGTTTTGACCTAGCAGTCCACATGATAAGGCTGATTACGAGGGTAGAGTGTATCGCTGCACCATCGACTGTGCATGCTGAGGCACCCATTTGCCTACTCACTCGACCCACGCCTATCCATCCTATCCAGCATCCTATCCAGCCAGATCACCTCTCAATCAGCCCATTATCGGCATCGTTAGAACTGGCAACACGTAACCCTTTAGTCATCAACCTGAGGAGGGACACTCACCGTGTACCTTATGATTATGCCAAAGAGATATGCATAGAGGTCACCAAGTCAAGGAGGGTGTATAGGCCGCCAGTGCCAGTGACCCAGCCTGATCGCTTAGTGCCTTTCCTTCATCGGCTAGCTACTCAATCCTCTACGATGGCCCCTTGTTCAGTCCCTACTACTTCTACCAAGCAGGAGCAGTCCTTTACTGATATCATGTCTCAACTGAAGAAGGTTACGGCTGGCATCTCTATTTGGGATCTCATACATACTTCTTTAGAACAGCGAGAGGCCTTCCTCAAGGTCTTTCAGGCTGCTCATGTCTCTCCCAACATAGAGCCATCTGCTCTTGAAAATATTGTGGGCATGATTGCAGAGCCTCATGTCATTTCTTTCTCCAACAAAGAGTTGCCTCCTACAGGAGTCAATCATAACCAACCCTTGTTTATTACAGCGCAATATCAGAGCTTCAAAATTCCCCTCACCCTAGTTGATAACTGTGTAGGCCTAAATGTTTGTCCTTTGCACATAGCAAATAAAATCGGATTCAAAGTTGAGGATATCATACCAGCCACAAAGAGAATGACGACTTTCGATAACACGCATCACGACACACTAGGGATGCTAGTTATTCCTCTCACCATAGGGCTTATAGTCTTTGATGTCGAGTTATATATTGTGGATCTGGAGCCTACTTTCAATCTCTTGCTTGGGCATCTTTGGTTGCACAAGCATCAAGTGATCCCCTCGACCCTCCATCGTATGGTTAAGTTTCGTTGGGGCAACGACGTAGTTTTTGTCATGGTGGAAGATTCTGACAAAGAAAAGGTCGAGTCAGTCTCTGCTGTCTCACTCCAAACAGTTGATTTTGACGCCAAGCCATCTAATGTCATGTTCCGAGTTAATCATTTCGAGCCAGTCAACTACATTTCGGCTCTCGAGCGTGTCAGCCACCTGGCCATTCGTAGTAATCCCCTTCGGATGGTCGAAAACGTGTGTCGCAAATGGAGATATAAGAAAGGAACACCACTCGAGTGATACAGTCATGGAATCTCTGAGCCCATCCATGTAGAGGAAAGGCGAGAGCTCGAGAAGATCTTTATTCCATTGAACCTCACTAATTTTCTCAGTGTAGGGATACATGATCCCAATCAGAGCCAGGCCACTGTAGAGAAGAGCCAACATCAGATTATGCAGCCACAACCTCAATCGCCTCCAGTCACATTGGCAACATCAACCGTTCGCCCAACAACGAGCCCCACAACAATTGTCTTACAAGCAATCACGCCAGCAGATCAATCAGTACAGCTAACCAATCTTGGACATCACTTACAGCGGTCTCAAATCCAGCCAGTAGAGGCCCACAGTCCAGAGAGTTCAATGACAATGTAGAATGTCATCCAGTGTCCTGATTGTGCCTTAGAAGAAGACAAGACAATGAGCATGGCAATTCAAATGAGTGACAAAGCCAATGATTTAGAGCTGTTGTTTCAAGAAAAATTGTCTGTATGGGCCGAACACATAGCCGAGCATCAAAGGCTGAAAAAAGAAAAGACCAAAGTGTCAGAATTAGAGCCAACAACCCTTCATTAGTAGCTGGACCACTCATCCATCATGGTCTTGGTCGAGTCACAACCAGAACCCACTAGACCATTAGAGTCAATCTCTTTGCAGCCAGGAGGCAGGTCCAGATGGTATACACAACCAAAGCTTCACCTAACTTAAGGTGAGGGTAAAAAAAAAAGACCCTGAGTTAGGCTCACGAGGAAAGCCAGGAGACATCATTCCTATCAGTCAGCAATAGGACAGCCACCAGTCAGTAGCACTCCTTGTACATACTACAAAAAATAAAAAAAAATCAGAAAACCTTCAAAAACCAAAAAAATCAGAAAATCCAGAAAAACTCAAAAAAATCAAAAAATAGCATTAGTAGCTGAGGAAATAGGTCAACCCAACCAGCCAGCAGACCCCACGGTCGTAGAATCAAAGGTCACGTAGTGCAGATATAAGAACACCAACGTTAGTGTAACCATCAGGAAGTACCATCAGGGACGGAAATCAGAGCACATCATCTCCTTTGACGTCACTGATCCAACTTTCAAAGAAGAAATCCTATCAGAGTTCATCGCTTATAAAGAAGAGAATGATGACATAGATGAAAATGATGAAACACCTGAATTCTAGCCGAACGATAATGATCTAGAGGGGCCAAATATGCATGTCGAGGAAGAAACTAAATGGGTCAACATCGGTACAATAGAGGATATCAAAGAGGTACTCATCAGTGCTAAGCTGTCACCACAGGCTAGGGCAGACTTCATGGCCTTTCTGAAAGAATACACAGATGTCTTCGCATGGAGCTACGACGACATGGTCGGACTGGATGTAAAAGTGGTGGTACACATGTTACCTCTGAAGCCTAACAAGAAGATGACAACCCCAATGGATCTTGAAACTCAAGGAGAAAATCATGAAGCAGCACAAGGTGAACTTCCTTAATGTGGTATTATACCCAGAGTAGTTAGCAATTGTTGTCCCAATACCAAAGAAAGACAGAAAGGTCCGTATGTGCATCGACTATAGAGACCTCAACAAGGCGAGCCCTAAGGATGATTTCCCACTTCCTCACATAGACGTCTTGGTGGACAATACAGTTGGATATAAAATGTTATCATTCATGGATGATTTCTCGAGGTACAACCAGATCAAAATGGCCGAGGAAGATATGGAAAAAACATGCTTCATCACCCCCTAGGGAGTTTTCTGCCATCGTGTGATGCCATTTGGGCTCAAGAATGCTGATGCTACTTATCAAAGGGCGATGACTGCACTTTTCCATGACCTCATGCATCACGAAATAGAGGTCTATGTAGACGATATGATCGCCAAGTCCAAAGAACCTGAGAAACACATTATCTATTTGAGAAAGCTGTTTAACTGCCTTAGAAAGTACAAACTCCGCCTTAACCCAAACAAATGCATACGAGATATCTTCTGGCAAGCTTCTTGGATACATCATCAGTCAAAGGGGAATCGAGGTTGACCCTAGTAAAGTAAGAGCCATCATTGACATGCCTCTCCCTACATCTAAAAAGGATGTTCAAAGTTCATTGGGCCAATTATAGTATATCAGGTAATTCATCGCACAAGTTACCCCCATATGTGAGCCTATCTTCAAGCTATTAAGAAAGAACACGTAGGTCCACTGAAATAAGGTGTGTCAAGCTGCCTTTAACAAAATCAAGCAGCTCCTCACAAAACCTCCCATCCTGGTTCTACCTACACCAAGACGACCTCTATTGCTATATTTCTCCACCACTCATCACTCCATGGGCACGGTCCTTGAGCAACACGATGAGTCAGGACGTAGGGAGAGAGCCATCTACTACCTGAGTAAGAAGTTCAATGATTGTGAAGCCAAGTACAAACCCATTGAGAAGATCTGCCTATCCCTTGTCTACGCCACCTAACACCTCCGACACTATATGATGACATATCCAGTCCTTCTCCTATGCCAACACAACCCCATGAAATATTTGTTCCAAAAGCTGGCATTAGTGGGACAATGCATGAAATGGCAGGTGCTGCTATCCCAGTATGACATATTATATTTGTCACGTAGAAATCAATGAAAGGGCAAGCAGTAGTAGACCACCTAGCCAACTTATCACTACCAAAATATGAGCCTTTGTAGACGCAGTTCCCAGATAAAGACATCCATTTTGCCATGAGAGATTCAGATTCTGAGGAGCAAGAAGACAGGTCCCCGTGGCATCTATATTTTGACAGAGCTATTAACAAGAGGGGTAGAGGAATCGACGCAGTATTGTCGACACCACAGGGACAGATGACTCCCTTTTCAAGAAAGCTCACTTTTGAGTGCACCAACAATGAAGTCAAGTAGGAGGCATGCATTTTGGGACTGCAAATTGCATTAGAATATGGCGCACAAAAGGTACAAGTACATGGAGATGCCATGTTGGTCATATCCTAGATCAACGGTGACTGGATAACCAAATATCCAAAGCTCGTGCCATATCACGAATATCTCCTACAACTCGTCGAGTTCGAAGAAGTACACTTTTCCTTCATGAGTAGAGCTAAACAATCTTACGTAGATGCACTGGTAACCCTTGCCTCCTGGCTTTCAATACCTAAAGGGCGCACAGTCAACGTCTCGATCACCCGAGTAGAGCAACCTACTCATTGCAGAGCATAGAGGAAGCGGACCCGTCAGCAGAACTTCCATGGTATGATGACATTAAAACCTTCCTAGAATCGGGCAATCTCCCAACTGGCACCTCAGCAGCAGATAAGAAGACCATGGCTCATATGGCGTTAAGATACATGTTGGGAGGGCATTTGTACAAAAGATCATATAACTAGATGCTTTTGTGGTGTGTCAACAAAGAGGCCGATACCTTGGTGCTTCAAATCCACGTCGAGACATGTGGCCCTCACATGAATGGAATACTGTGAGCAAAAAAGATCATGTTACAGGTTTACTTTTGGTCAACTATAGAAGTAGATTGCTGTCAATTCATGCGCAAGTGCCACAATTGCCAGATCCACAAGAACTTCATGCATACTCCCCCTCAGTAGTTACATAGCATGTCTTCACCATGGCCCTTCTCTACTTCGGGAATATATGCTATCGGAGCCATCCATCCGACATCATCCAACGGCCACAGTTACATTCTGGTGGTCATAGATTACTTTACCAAATGGGTGGAAGCAGCCTCCTACAAGACTGTCACAGCCATAGCCACAGAGAAGTTCATCAAGATCAACATCATAGCCCGATACAGGGTGCCACACTCCATTATCTCAGAAAACGGTAAATATTTCATAGCTCAGAGGTTGGAGGATTATCTGCAAACCTCAAGATCAAACATCACAGATCCTTCTTGTAATCATGCTGACCCATGAGGGGGTCCCGGCGTGGAGTCGTGCCAGAGGTGAAGGAGATCACAGCCATGCCAAGATGGCGAAGGTGCAAGGAAAGATAAAAGAAAAAGAAAAGGAATCGCTACCTAGTCTTTTAAGGAAAAGACAAGGAAACCACAAAAAGATGAATGCCTGAGATGTAGATGTAAAGGCTAGATGTCTACTAACCAGAGAATGGGTAAGGATTCCTATTACGCATGAGGAAGGTGTCAGGCACCCTTATACACCCAAGAAACTCAGTCCTTCTAGTCTAATTGCTTGCTAAATGCTAAATGGATGTTTGCTAAACCTATATCATGCTCTAATCATGCTAATATATATGCCATGACAAGACTAGATAGATGTGCAAGACGATGTGTGAAAACTGCAAAGAAATCCACACGAATTGACAAAATCACAGAAAGTCACATGAAATGACAATGTTTTTGTAAAGAATGCCTCCGAAAACCAAATAGGTGTCAAAAGGATAAAAAGTAGAGTCAATCCAAATCCTCGAAATCATGAAAAAAGTCGTGAAAATCAAAAAGAGGAAAAATAATTCGTGGTGGGATCAGTTGTCGGCCCTCAGGCCTGTTAATGTACGCCCTCGGGCGATGAAATCCAAATCAAATCAAAAATCTGAAACATAAGATTAAAGCGAATCAAATCGGGTATCTGATAAGAAACTATGAAGACAAAGTGAATCAGAATCATGAGAAAGTCATGAAAATCAAAAAAGGGGAAAATAATCCGTGGTGGGGACAATATCGGCTCTCAAGGTTGTTAATGTACGCCCTCGGGCGATGAAATCTGAATCAAATCAAAAATCTGAAATTTAGGATTAAAACAAATCAAATCGAATATTGGATAAGAAATTCTAAAAACAAAGTGAAGAAGGAAATCCACAAAAAAAAGGCATGAGATGCTAGCTACTAAATAGAGATACAAATGTGAGGAGAAAGGATATGAAATGTATGGATAAGTGCCTAAATGTGCAAAAACTCTAAAGAATGACTTAGACATGGACTATGCCAGACTGAGAGCAAAGGTTGAGATGCATGCTCATGGATTGGAGCTATAGGGGCAATTTGGTCATTACCCTGGCCAGATGTAGTAAATGCATGCATGGAGAGTGATGCATGGCCTAAGTTATGTCAAAATGTATGCCAAATGTCTATAAGATGTTATTTGCAAGAAACATAGAGGAGAAAATCAATAAAATGATGTAAACACTATAAAGGACAAACATAGGGGCCAAAATGCAAAATTCACAGAAAGGAATGAGAAACTGGATAAAAACAAGTTCTAACATGCAAATAATGAGTCCAATGTCAATGTAGCACAGGGATGTAAAAGTTGCACTTACATAATTTCCTGAAAAGTCCGGGTCTAAAGTGTAAATTTCACACATGAGTGGAAATGTGGCCAAAATGTAAAGCTAAGGATCAAATCTCAGTGAAAACATGATTTTTAAATGGAATCAATGATCAAATGCAAAATATGAAATGTAATGAGTGAAAAGTGTCCCAAAATATGCAAGAAAATATTTAAAACCCTAAATGATGAATTTAGAAATAACCTAAGGGTCAAAATGTAAATTTTATGTTCAGAAATGATTTGATGTGAATCTAGGGACTTTTGCGCAAAATTTCAAGCCTGAATGTGATAAAAATTAGGCATTTATGTTGATCAATGCAATTATGAAGTTTTTTGAGGTCTAGAATGCAAAATGCACAAACAAAACTCATTTTTTTAAGTTCTGGGGGTTAAATGCAAATTTTCAGGATCAAACTGTAAAGAAAATTCAACTTATATGAAGGACAATGTGATTTTTAAAATATTCAGGGTTCTGATTGCAAATTTCCCAGAGAAAAATCAGTGATAAAAACTCAATTTTAATGATTATCAGTGTGATTTTTATAATATTCAGGGCTTAGAATGCAAATTTCACTGAGAAAACTCAAATTAGAAAACTTCAAGGGTTAAATGTAAATGTTTTGAACGTAAATGTAAAGAAACTATGTTCCAAGGACCCAGATGTGATAAAAACATGCATTAATATGTTAAGAATTAAAAGATGAACTATTCAAGGGGCCACATGCAAAATTCATAGAGAAAAAATAAAGAAATAAAAAATATTTTAAAACTACAAGGATTAAAGTGAAAATTTCTGGGCCCATATGCAATAAAAAGGACTTAAATGTAATACTTAAATAACTTAAAAGATTTAAAAAAAAAATTAAAAAAAACATAAGTGTCACCGCCAGCAATGGCTTGAGAGGCTCATCCGAGCCTCTCCGGGTGCCTGATCGAAGATCAGGAGTGAGGGAAAGTGTGAGGAGGAGATGTGCGGAGGATCCAATGGAGGCGATCGAGCTTCCAACGGTCAAAGCTTCCTGTCGACCTCCCCTCGCCGGTGTCGTCTCCGGCGACAGTGAGCTACCACTGTGGCGCGTCTGGAGGCTGCGGCTAGATGCGGCAGCAATCAGGGATGCTCCAAAGGACTTCGAAGAACGTTTTGGAGGCAGGGACGAGGTCTAGGGAAGCCTGGGGTGTCCCTCCCACCTCGTGCTCTAACGGCGGGAATGGCGGTGGTGGTTGGGACGCAATGGTGGCTTGGGCGTCGGCGAAGCAGCTCGGAGGGCTTCGAAGCGATGCGGGGGAGCTTCCGGAGGCCTTAGTTTGATGTTGGAGCATTCGGAGTGTGCAGACATGCTCCTGACGGCGGTGGGTCGGCGATGGCGGTGGTGGCGTGTTGCGCGGGGGCCTGTGGCTCTCTCTAGAAAGGGGGGACCAGAGAAGGAGGGGAGAAGAGGAAAGAGGAGAGGCAGAGAGGGGAAGGGCCCCTCGGGGGCCTTGCCGGTGGCCAAACGGCCTGAGGCTCTCCGGTGGTGGGAACGGCAGGGGAAAAGAAGGCTCACCGTTGTGGCCCGATTCTGAGTGCTCCGGAAGATCCTGAGGGGAGCACTAAACTGAGATAGAGGCTGAAGAGGAGTACCTGATGGTGGAATATCTCCTCTGGCGAGCTAGGTCGACGGCAAGGGCTCTGGTGGCTTTGGTTTGCTAACTGACAGCTAGTGGCTTCGGGAAAATAGGATTGGACACTCTTGGGGGTTGGTGATCAAGGGTGAAGGGCTCTAGATTGCTTGAGAGGGGGGCTTGAAGGATTGAAGGTCTGAAAAACTCCTCCCTTTTCTCATCGACGGTAAGACCTTTTATTCTCCGGTGAGGTCCTTCTCCGCTGTGAATCCTCCTCCCTTCAGCGAATCAACGTCGTTGGATCGGGCATGAGTTAAAGGAGGTTGGCCAAAGATCACGGAGGCAGAGATTTGCTCCAGATTTCTTGGGATTGCTCGTCGAAGTTCTCGTCAGAAAAATAAGGTCGCCGGAATTATTTTTTGATTTTTTAAAGTTTTGAGTTGAATTCTTAAACGAAATAGTGTTAGGCTTAATGGGCTTAGGGTTTTAGGTTTTTTTGTTTTGATTTTTGTTTCGGTTTTTATTTTGGGATTTTTAGGACTTTTTAGGGTTTTAATTTTAAGTTTTAAATTAGGGTTTTGAATCTTAATTTAGGCTTTTTATTTATGTTTTATGATTTTAATTAAATTTGTGATTAAGGTTTAATTAGTTGGTTTTAAATTTAGGTTTTAATTATTTTAGGCTTTCTTATTTTATTTTTGTTTTGGGATCTTTTTGGATTTACGGTTTTAATTTTAAGTTTTTAATTAGGGTTTTGTGAATTAAATATGATTTTCAATTTTGGGATTTAGGGTTTGATTAATTGACTTGAAATTAGGGTTTATTTAGTGATTTTTGGATTTTAAATTAGGGTTTATGGGTTTATTTAGTTTTTTTTGTGATTATTTAGTGTTTTGAATTCTAATTAATTAGGATGTTTAATGGATTTTGACTTTAATTTGGGTTTTCACTTTTTTACTTGGATTTTAAAATAATTTAATTTGGATTAAGCTTGAATTAGGGTTTTTGTCTTATTTACTGGATTTTAAGTGGATTTGATTGGATTTTACTTAATTAGGGTTTGTATTGGATTAATTAGAGTTTTTTTTAGGATTTTAAGTGGATTTGATTGGATTTTTCTCAATTAGGATTTTTATTATATTAATTAGGGTTTTTATTGGATTTAAAGTGGTTTTTTAAATGATTTAATTTTGTTTTGATTTAATTATGGTTTTTGTATTATTAATTTGATTTTATGTGGATTTTATTTGATTTGTTTGGTTTCAAGTTTAATTAGGTTAGAGTGGCCTAGTGTGGGCTTGGTTGAGCTTGAGTAGGTTAGGGTTTTGGTGGTCGCAACCAGAGCATCATCTGGAGGAGCTTGTTGCCAAGTGACCTCAAAATTGGAGTGTCTACACTTCTCATACCGCCCACAAATGAATGGTGTCGTAAAGTCAGCAAACAAGAACCTGATCAAGATCCTAAAAAAAAGTGCTTAGACGTATAAAAATTGGCATGAAAAGCTTTCCTATGCACTATGGGCCTACAGAACTTTGGTCCGGACATCAACAGGAGCAACACCATACTCATTGGTATACGGTAGGGAAGTGGTCCTACCAATTGAAGTAGAGGTCCCATCACTCAAAATCTTGAGAGAAGTGATGCACAATGCTTGCTGTTACCAAGGAAGAATGGCAAGATTATATCAAAAAAGAGTCCGACCTAGGAGCTTCGCTTCAGGCGATCTGGTTTTGCGGGCCATACATCTCCTTAACAGTCGAGGAAAATTTTGATCCAACTGCCATGGTCCCTATATCATCAAGTAAGTCTATTTAGGAGGTGCAGCAATCCTCGAGGACATGGACAATGTCGAGCTATCAGAGTCAGTCAACGCGTGTTATCTAAAGAAGTACTACCAATAAACAAAAGGCGTGTATCCTCGCCTTGCAAAGTATCTTTTCGCATATCATGCATCATCTACCACTCCATCATGCATATATATTTCCAAAATAAAAAAGCAATCCATGTGCTTCTAATCCACAACATTTGCTCTTTTTGTTTCTGTGTGCATCAACAACTTAAGCATATTAATAATTGCATGCATCTATGCATAAATGCATTAGCATCATATCCCCATGACAAAAATCAGAATAGCTAGCCTACGTGAAAAGGGTTTATACCTCTTCAGTTGATACTACTGAGACACTCTAGTGAGCGAAGGAGCCACCATCTAATCATGATTAAGCGAAATGTCCAAACTCCCATAAAGACTTATACCTCCAAAGGGAGACAAAATGTTATGACTGAGCATAAGTGTGTATATCTACAAAGACACAAAAGAAATAGGGAGACAGAAGTCGTAGACAGAAGCTAGCCTTAAGAGAGAGAGGTAAGTAGGCCAACTGGCTAGCAAGCGAGTTACATATAGAATTTATCCTTGTCACGTGACTCCTCTAAGTCTGGAGGAGATTGAAGCAGCTGGTTTCTTGAATCCTAGGACCAACTTTTACCCTTTATCTCGCAACTCCTTTAAATTTGAAGAAGATCCGAGTCATTGGTTCCTTGAATCCTAGGACCAGTCTTTACCCTTTGTCTCGTGACTCCTCTAAGTCTAGAGGAGATCCAAGTCGCTGGTTCCTTGAATCCTAGGACCAGCCTTTATCCTTTTGTCTCGTGACTCCTCTAAGTATGGAGGAAATCCGAGTCGTTGGTTCCTTGAATCCTAAGGCCAGTCTTTATCCTTTTGTCCCATGACTCCTCTAAATTCGGAGGAGATCCAAGTCGTTGGTTCCTTGAATCTTAGGGCCAGTCTTTATCCTTTTATCTCGTGACTCTTCTAAGTCTAAAGGAGATCCGAGCCGTGGGTTTCTTGAATCCTAGGGTCAGTCTTTATCTTTTTGTCCCGTGACTCCTTTATATTCAGAGGGGATCTGAGCCACTGGTTCCTTGAATCCTAGGACCAACCTTTATCCATTTGTCTTGTGACTCTAAGTCTGAAGGAGGTCTGAGTCGTTGGTTCCTTGAATCTTAAGACCAGCCTTTATTCTTTTGTCTCGTGACTTCTCTAAATCCAGAGGGGATCCGAGCCATTGGTTCCTTGAATCCTAGGACCAACCTTTATCCATTTGTCTCGTGACTCCTCTAAGTCCGGAGGAGGTCCAAGTCGTTGGTTCCTTGAATCCTAGGACCAACCTTTATCCTTTTTCTCGTGACTTCTCTAAGTCTAGAGGGGATCCGAGTCGCTGGCTCCTTGAATCCTAGGATCAGCCTTATCCTTTTGCCTCATGACTCCTCTAAGTCTAGAGGAGGTCTGAGCCGCTGGTTCCATAAATCCTAGGACCAACCTTTATCCTTTTGTCTCGTGACTTTTCTAAGTCTGGAGGACATCTGAGCCTCTGGTTCCTTGAACCCTAGGACCAGTCATTGTTTCTTTTGTCTCATAACTCCTCTAAGTCGGGAGGGGATCTGAGCCTCTGGTTCCTTGAATCCTAGGACCAGTCCTTTTCCCTTTTGTCTCATGACTCCTCTAAGTTAAAAGGAGGTCTGAGCCTTTGGTTCCTTAAATCCTAGGACCAGCCTTGATCCTTTTGTCTCATGACTTCTCTAAGCCTAGAGGGGATCCGAACCGCTGGTTCCTTGAATCTTATGACCAGCCTTTATCCTTTTGTCTCGTGATTCCTTTAAGTCTAGAGGAGGTCCGAGCTGTTGGTTCCTTGAATTCTAGAACCTGCCTTTATCCTTTTGTCTCATGACTTCTCTAAGTCTAAAGGAGATCCAAGCCTTTGGTTCCTTAAACCCTAGGACTAGTCCTTGTTTCTTTTGTCTCGTAACTCCTCTAAGTCGAGAGGAGATCCGGGCCTCTGGTTTCTTGAATCCTAGGACCAGTCCTTTTCTCTTTTGTTTCGTGGCTCCTCTAAGTACAGAGGAGATCTGAGTTGTTGATTTCTTATATCTGAGGACCAACCCTCGTCCCATCTCGCTTTTCAGGTTGGCAGTCATAACTGCTCGATCGACATCCATTATAATGTTAGATACTCCTTCGGCTTGGGCTGATAACGATGAGTCCGTCAAGTCATCACAGGGCTGATAACCCTAACCATCCAGCGATGAGTCTGTCAACTCATTATAAGATTGATAACCCTAAATATCTGGTGATGTGTCTGTCAACTTATCACAGGATTGATAAATCCTAACTATTCGGTGTTGAGTTCGTCAACTCAAGGCCGGTAGCCTTAACTACTAGGGCGGCAAGCACGTTTGTTTTGTCTAACGACCCCTTTTGCGCAGGTTTGGATTAGCCATTGCCTTGTCACCTAGAATTACATTGTATTATCTTTAGCATTTCATAGCATAATAAACAACACACATAGCATTGCATAGTAACTGACCTAGTGTCCCATCACACCACTTTGCATTGTGCCCCTAGTAGAGCCTACATCGCATCTTGTAGCATGGTCGAGCACGCCACCACATTCTAGTACATCATATCATGCCCCTACGTGTCCCTTAGTAGAGTCGGTCTTTACACCACATAGCTTCGCATTAGCATGGCCTTGCGTTACTTTCTCATTGCATTGT
The DNA here is from genome assembly GCA_024699735.1 of Posidonia australis. Lineage (NCBI taxonomy): Eukaryota > Viridiplantae > Streptophyta > Magnoliopsida > Alismatales > Posidoniaceae > Posidonia > Posidonia australis. The sequence goes on from JAMKQA010031599.1 coordinate 33,208, forward strand.
CACACTCTGTGCAACCATAGTCAATCCCCTTATTTCACGCCCACCTCACCATCACAAAAATTACATCATTTTACATCAATTTCGCTTGTATGTCCTCAAGCGAATGGCACCTCGCGTGAGAGCCATATCCTGATCTGCACGCAGTATTGCATCATTGCAATATACACATCACCCGCACCTATCCATCCAGCGGAGTACTAACACAATGGGCATTAACGTAAGCCCCCTGTCATCATCCAGCATTCCATCTACATCGCATCAACATAACGTAGTCGATATCTGCATCGTGTCAACATCATCAGCACTTGCATGGGCCATGAGTTGTGACTTCTAGTGCAACAATCGAGTAAGCAACTCACGACCCCACAGCAAACACCACCCTCCTATAGATTCAAGCGGGGTGTCTTGTCAACCCTAAGCATCGATCTCGATTCCCTTGACCTCACTCAGGGAAGGGCATCAGTAGACACCCCAATTATGAGGTGACCTATTCAGATCTTGCTCAAGGGCTTCCAAATGCATCAAACCAACCAAGAGTTATAGCACATTTGGATAGCACACTCATTTGGCGCACTAACTGGCGTACCTAGCTAGCGCACCAAAATGATGCACCAATTGGCATACCAATGTGGCGCACCTCACTAGCGCACCAAACTGGCACACGGCCATAATTTCCAAGTCACTACCCACTGTAATCCAGTCACACTTCTCCTCCGCGTTCGACGACCCAACTGTCAATAGCCATTGAGATTGACCACGTTGACTCCTCCATTAGCACCAATCCTTACACGATCTCCCATTGAGCCTTAATGGCCCCTCTAGCCCGTGTGTCAGTGTATAAAGGAAGCCATAGCCTACTTCAAATGAGGACGTTTTGGAAAAGAAGAAAAAGACCTTTTGAAATCGAAGAATGCCAATCCTCATCGAAGAATCAGACCTCCACAGCCAGCCCCATCGAGCAACCCTTGACAACTAGAGCTTCCATATCCAGGTAACTCCCTTTCTCCCAATCTTGGATAGGCACCCTAGCAGTCTTATCTAACATATTTAGTCTTGTTATTTGTTTTTTTGGTCCAAGCTCCCCTTGTTTTACATCCCCTGTTGCATCTTCTCTTCTTCTCTGGTGGTAGGTGTAACCCACGAGTGGGTCTGAGGCCCATGGCCTCTCGGTCGAGATGAGGTCCTGATGCCTCTTCCTATCTCCCTCTTCCTCCTCTCTGAGCCTCCATCGCTCAGGAGAGGATTCCTTGGCCCTCCGTCGTGGAACCCACCAAGTGGGTGGAGTCTTCTGGTCGTACCCGCTTCAAGTCACATCTTTAAAAAGCCCTACCGTATCGCTACGGAGCTCCCTACATCGCCCCACTGTTATCACAGTCGCTAGAACGTTGCCCCCACCTTTGCCACTTTCGCCACCAGCACGAGAGGTGGATTGAGCCACCTAGGCGCCCCCAACCTTCGTTGACACCTTTGGAGTGTCCATTGTATCGCCCCGATGCTTCCCTGCTCGCTGCTACTCCATCCCAATAGCAGCATCGCCGCCCGCGATCGTTGTCGTCGTCTTCTTTGGAGCTAACAGCCCCTCGCCAGAGCATGTGGGGAGAGCACCCCAGCCCTCTCTAGCCTTACCTGACACCTCTAGAATGCTGGCCATGCCTCCCTCAAGCTTTTCCGACCGTCACCAATTGTCCTTCGCCGCTGCATCGTCGCTGGTCCATCGCCAGAGCTCGCATCGAAGCGAAGACACCAACGATCTACTGGTGATCTTCGAATGCTCTCTGTTTAGAGGTAAGTCCTTGACTTTTCGTATTTGTTGCAGTTAAGTCCTTAGGTTTCGTTACATCTAGGTCCTTAGGTTTATTTTTGTCATATTTAGGTCCCCAATATTGCTAGTCTAGCGCACCTATCTAACGCACCATCCAGGTGCCCCTACTTGTTTCAATGCGTAAATTTCATGTAGGTCCTTAGGTTTATCACATATAAGTTCCTGAGTTAACACTGCATATAGGTCCTTATATTTTCCTTTTATCTCGGTCCTTGATGTCATTGTTTCATTACATCTAGGTCCATGAATTCACTGTTATCTTCGCATTTTGGTCCCTAGACCTTATTTTTATTGCAGTTCAGTCCCTTATTTCATGGTTGTTGCATGTGAGCTCTAGTTTTGCATTTTGTGATTTTCTCATGTTTTTTGCATCCCAGACCTTATAGTTTTCATTTTGCATCTTGGAACTCCATGTGTTTACTATATTTTTTGTGCTTTAGCCCTTATTTGTTTTCCTTGTGCATGGTAGGTCATTTTGCATCTTAAACCTCGCATTTGTCCACTTCATCGCATCCTGTGGATATTTTGCATTTAGGAAACTGCAATAGCCAGCTTTATAGCAGCATCTGGTCATTTTGCACTTATGACCCTGGCTTGACCCGTCATCCAGTATCAGGCATTTCCACATGTTTTACCTCACATCTGCAAGTTTTTCAAGGTTTTCGGTTTCCCAATCGCATACATTAGAGAAATGACAATTACTACCTATTGTTCTTGTGGACCAGATCTGGTTTAAGACACAGGTAGCGCTTCTAAGCACACTAGGAGCATGTTTTGGTTTTCCCTCTCATCCTGGTTCTATTTTTGCACATGTTTTTCAAAATTGCATGGCATAAGCATCATTGCCTCTAGGCATACATTAATCAGCAATTGAGCCAACATAGCCACACAAGCAAGCAGGAAGCCTAGAAAGACTGACTCATCGAGCTTGTGGGGGTGCTTAACACCTTCCCGATGCGTAACAGGAGTCTTTATCCTTTCTCTAGCCTGCAATGACCATTGTGTCCCACTCCTCGGCACAGAATCATGTTTTCGAACTTCACTTGGTTTTTTGGCATCCTTTTGCATCCAATTTTCCTCGTCTTTCCAATCAAAAGACCAGGTGGCGACTCCAATTTTTTCTTATCTTGAACCTTCGCCTTCTGACATGGCTGTGGCCTCCTCCTTTGGTGCCTTCCGCATCAATCCTAGGCAGGCATGGTCACAATACGAAATAGTTATGTTTAAATATTTCTATGACATTGCATTCAAACAAATTTTTTAGAAAAAAAATTCAACAAATATCTACCATAAATTACACAAATATCCCCTATAGCCACAACGTTCTACATAATTATTCAATACAATAAAGACAAATAATGTACATGTATACCATAAAATTTTTGATAAACAAGAACTAGAAAATCTTTGAATAACCTTTTTGTCAACATCATCCGCAACAAATATCTACCATAAATTACGCAAATATCTCCCATAGCCATAACTTCCTGCAAAATAATTCAATACAAGTAGAACAAACAATGTACATGTATATCACAAAATTTCTGATAAATAAGAACTAACAAATCTTTGAACAACCTTATTATCAACATCATTGTCAACAACTACATGAACAAAATGTTTGTAGTTAATACCTATAGACACCCTAATTTTGAAGTGGCTCATAGATAATTTTTCCAAATGTTGCTTTGGATGTGGCAAACTCAATCCCATCAGTTAAACCTATAGCAGGCCCGAAGCCCAATTAGAAATCTAGACAGGTAGGGGAGAGCACAAAGGTAGAGCACTAATATTGAGCACCTAGCTGGAGCACCAAGCAGAAGCACATAAGTGGTGCACCTAGCTGAAGCACCAGGCTGACACACCTACCTGGCGCACCTTCCTGGCGCACCAAGATGGCGCATAGCCACATCTCAGGCTGCTGGCTTTCCACCTCCCATGTCTGTAACCTTCAGCAGCGAATATGCCATGGAATCTACATCAGGCTCTTCATTTACGAGGCTGCCTGCATTCCATGGGAGTTAGCCTTGAAAAAATTTTATATAAAGACCCCCATAGGCAACCATTGGGAGAATGTTCGAAAGGATCTTAAGCAAGCTATCTACTCATTCCAGTGACTCTCTCTCATTTTCTTGAGCATTCCCTTACATTCAAAAGCATCTCCAGCCTTTCCAAAGCAACAAGGATCATATTATCTTGGGTTTTCTAAGAAGGAACACCTTGGACAAGGTAAATTCCTCTCCTTTCCTTTCTTTTAATCTTAGTTCTTGCATTGGATAAAACATGCCATGAACATCATAGGTATTTTGATTTTATGCTATTTACATGAGAGTTTTAGGATGAGATGATTGCTCCATGTATAAGATATTCTAATGTAAAATCTGAATAAAAAATTCTGCATTATAATGTTTCTGCAAATGGTCTTTCTTCCTTGTTTCTTTACACAAAGAACCATGATTCATGAACAAGCATGCTAGGAAATAAGCAGCAAATATAATCATCGTATATTTATCATTTGCTTGTGGTTTTTAAGTTCATCCATTCATTTTCTATCTTTTAGAATCCCATAACCCATGATTTGCCATGAATTCGAACCAAATAATAAAAGATTTCCATGTGTTTGCATCTTATCATGTTCCAGTTTTTATCATCTACATAACTGATTTGATTAAAGAAAAATCACAGATCTCTGAAATCTAGACCAGATTCTGAATCAGACAGCAATCTGATTCAGGATTTCTGGGGAGCACCACTCTGGTGCACCTAAGTGGCGCACCAGAGTGGCGCACAAAACCAGAGCACCACTCTAGTGCACCATTCTGGTGCACTAGTTTGGTCAGAGAGAAAATCACCTTGTATGCATCCCAATCTGCATAGTTTCTCAGATGATTTTTGTTAGAAATATTACATGAATTTTGATGATTATTTACTTGTACATATTTTTCATAAATATTATAACTTGAAAAAGATATAAGTGCCTTATCTTGAAATCAAAAAGGACATACCAACATCAAGAGTGACAGATCAGTCCAGCGCAAATCAGAATAAATTTTGGAACTCCGCAAAAATCTGAGTTAAACCAAAAACGGCATACCGTGGATAGAACGGCATACCGTTTTAGGAAAAAT
>JAMKQA010031600.1:0-18241 GCA_024699735.1 Posidonia australis
CACCAGCAGGAAGCACTCCGTCGGTGCACCTCTCGCGCGCCGCCGCTACGAGTGAGAGAGGAAAGAGGAGTGGGTTCCGCTGCTGAGAAGAGAAGAGGCGGGTTTTGTTGGGTTTCAGAAAGAGAACGAAGAAGAGGAAGAGGCGTTTCGTCTTACGGGAGAAGGAAGGGAGAAGGGTGCGAAAGGGAGATCTGCTGGGTTGACAGTAAGCTCTTCCGGAGGTTGTGGGGGAGGGTTTGGGGCGAAAGGGGGCGGGAGGTTGCGGGAGATGGGGGCTGGGGGAGGGAGAAGGGTGCTGTTGCGGGAGAACTGTCGTGGGAGAAGGAGATTTTTCGGGCTTTTTGTTGCGGGAAAAGGGAGGGAGAATGGGAATGGGAATGAGATTCCTTACGTTTTGAGAGGGAATGAAATTCCCATCCTCAATAGGAATCTGATTCCAATCCTTTTTTTTGTACCAAACATTGGAATTTCATTCCAGCCTACTTTTTGATTCCATTCCCTTTCATTCCGGGGTTCATTCCAGCGTACCAAACGCACCCTAAGTACATGGAAAGCTCAGGAGAAAGAGAAGAGAAAGAGATCAGTGGTTGGCCTTTGAGCATTAAACTCTCTCCTCCTTTTTCCTAATTTTCCCTGGGTTACACCCACCGACTGGGGTTGTAGCTACTGCATGTGTGGTTCCAATGGCGTGGTGATGCTCGAAGGGTGCTCAAGGCTTGGAGAGGAGCATTTGGAGAGCTTCTGATCGCTGCAGAGCTCGTCAGTTTGTCTTACCTCGTGGGTACAAGGTACACACCCTTGTAAATGTTCTTTTATATATTTTTGGGTGATGATTGTTATACATGGATGTGTGTGGTTGCCTCCCATCCATCAATGGTGATAACGAGAGTTTTTGGTGGATTTACATGCTTTGAAGGGAGATTCTAGTTGAACCTCCTGATGCATTGTGTTGAACGTTTAACTTAAGGCGTTCAACGTTGAACGTCCAATTTTGAATATCTAACACCCTAGGGTGATAAATGGTTTTTTCTCTTTAAGGAACTTTAGTTTGGATTAGGAGTTGCATACATTATTTATATGGATGTTTAGGTTCTATTTGATACCCTGATTGATTTGAAATAGAATGCATGCTAGGATTTAATGGCCTTTATAGTAGAATCCAGTGTTAAGGTGTTAAACGTCAGCTTTAGGGCGTTTAACGTTGGACGCTGGCTTTCCAACATTCAACATCCCTAGTTACTTTGCATGTTATTTTAGAGTATTTTCTTGATTAATGGAAGTTGTTAGTTGATAGCATATATGAATCTTATAGGTTTATTGTGGCATAATGTATATAAATGATTAGGACAATCATTAGAATAGTTTAAGGATTGCTTAAAATGAATTAGCAAGAGTCCACCTAAGGTGTGAGTAGAATAAAAGGTGATATGATTTAGAAATAATAGACCTTCTCCAAATGATTTAGACTAAACTTTAGGGATCATAGCATCATCTTTAGGTCAAAGGCTTGTGTGGTTTTGTGTGTGATGCACTAAATAGAGTATTCAGTAACACTATTCCGGATGTCTTACTCGATAAGACTATGCTTCCGAGGAACACACGCTAGTAGATGTTTTACACATGAACGCCAGAGTGCAGAGTTCTAGTTGTGGTTGCTCTGTTGTAGTGTCTTCTGGATGAGCTTCACCTGTTGTAGCTTCTGGTGAGATAGATGACCTAACCGAGCATGCCACAATAAAAGAGACTCAGATATGGATGTCATCAATACGAGCCCTCGAAGTATATCATCGCTAACCAGTAGGTATACATCATTTCCTCATTCACAGTCCAAACCAATCATCCTTCCCATCTGTATATCCTAAAAAGTGCAATGAAAAGGAAAAAAGGTGTCATAACACTATAATTGTTTAATAATGGTACTAATTGATAAAAGATTAACAGAAATCAGGAACAAAGCGGACATTTTCAAGAGAAAGTTACGAAGAGACTTACATAATCTCCTCTCCTAAGATAAGACAAGATCAACCACCAACAATTACCATAAATCGTATATCAGAAAGCTCACCAAGACATGTGGATATGATGTATCCATATACAAACGGAGATGAGAGACAAAAAGGGGCCTAAAACGTCGGACGACGACACAAAAGGGACTAGACTACTCCATTGCTTGGACAGGAGGGGACTAAAGACCTCACCGGTGGCTTGACATGCGTCGAAGAGGCCTAGAGTCGTCGATGATTGCCTTAGACTAGCTGACAGCCGGAGAGGAGAGCACCAACGTCTGTAGAGTGGCCTGGACTGGCTGGTGGCTGGAGAGGAGAGCTCCAACGACTGTAGAGTGGGCGACGAAAGCCCTAACAGGGGCTAAAGTGACCGATGAAAAGGCATACAAGGGCTAACTGGGTCTGTCGGCACAGCCGAAGGCCAGCGAAGGAGGACGGATTGGCTGGTGACATTGGGGAAAAGAAAAGACGACTACCTAGGGTTTATCCCTGGACTCTGGTATCATGTGAGATATAAAAAGGATAAAGGAAAAAGTGTATATTGCATATTATATGAAGGTATATATATATATAAGGTTTATTAGACATCTTAGACCAAATGGATATCTAATAACCCAATTACGCATGATACTTAACCCACGTAAATAGATATATAACTCTAACAAAGGAGTTTTTAAATTAAAGTGAATCTTGCAATAAGACAAGATGTAGTTTGGGTTTACAAGTTTATTTTTCTCCGAGAAAAGAAAATGTGTCGACTTATAAACGACAGCTAGACGTTGACTGTCTCACAAACCCTTGTTTCTCAAATAAGAGTTCCTTGAGCTGTTCATTTTAAGAGCCCATTTCCTCGAAACTAATCACAACCTAAAAGAAACTTACAAACCTAATTATTTGTAAACTGTTTGGTTCACTAAATGGATCCAGAAGGTTGTTGGCTCAATGAATGAGATAGCTAAAAGGGATCATAATGTGTGGATTGATTCAGTGCTCCTACTGGATTCCTTTTTCTCTTTTCTGATAAAAAGATTTTGCCCAATGATCCTGTCGAACTTTGATTCAACTAGTTGTTCTAAGTTACATTAGACAATGTATGATGACGGATCAATATGCTAATAATCAGCTTTATCAAGGTAGCTCGCCTCATTGCTTCAAGACCCCAAAGGGGCCAAGAGGAGGGGGTTCACCTCTGTGCATATGAAGGCAGAGAGAGTTAACGAGGTAGTTGCCTCAATCACCTATACGTCACCTCCATCATCTGGTCTTCTTAGTCTCAGGTGATATTCCATTGAGGCTGAGGAGTTGGACATCCATCCACCTTTCAATTTAAACATGATTCTCTAAACCTCCAACCACCTCTAGATTTAATCACAATTATCTAAACCACAATCCACCTCTCAATTTCACCATGATTCTCTAACTTTTTTAGTAAAAATCACCTTTTTTTGGTTTTTACTCAAAACCACTCCTCATCACTTTTTTGAGTTTATCAACCGTTCCACTCTCAGTTTTATGTGAAAATGCATCACTAATTACAGCAACTGTGTATCACACAATACGTAATACTTTCACTCAATTTAATCATTATTCTGAATATATTGCAGCAACCACATTAATATTTTTTAAACTGAATTTTTAATTTGAAATTTCAACATTATATTTTACTTGATATTTTTAGCTCAAGGTTACATGTATTATGTTATTTGATATTATCATTCATTTGGCTTTTTGTTTTTTAATTACTATTTTTAGTAGTTTTTCATAATCCATTGCCTTGCTCCATTCAAGCTAGTGCCTCACCTCTCATCTCAATCACTGAAGAGGCATGTCACCTTGGCATCAGCTTTCACCTTAGTAACTTTGCTAACAATACATGCATGCAATGATGGAAATAGAAAAATTCTTGAAAAAACTGAAAGCACACCATTCGAAGGGAAGCTGATCAGGCCAAATCAAAGCCCTAATGCAGCACCTGTTTTTTTGGTTAAAAGGGAAAATGGGGACTAGCGAAGAAGCATAGATTATAAGGGACTTAACCAAAAAACAGTAAAGGATAAGTTCCCTATTCCATTGATGATTTCATAGATGATTCACAGTTTTTTACTAAATTGGATATTAGGTCTCTACAAGACAACCTTTAAGACTCATGATGGACATCATGAGCTTGTGGTGATGCCATTTGGCCTTACAAATGGACCGTCAACATTTCAAGGGTTGATGAATCAAGTGTTCAGAGCTTATATCATGAAGTTCATTTTAGTAAGTTTTTTTGGCATTCTAATATATAGGAGTTGGCTGACCCATTTGGAGCACTTGAAAGTGGTGCTTGGGGTATTGCAGAAACATCAATTGTTTGTGAAATATTCCAAGTGTAAGTTTCGGGTGGCAGAAGTTGAATACCTTAGACAAATAATCTCTGTCTGTGGAGTGGCCATGAATTAAAGTAAGGTTCAGGTTATGCTAAACTAGCCAGTACCAACTTTTATCAAGCCTTTGAGGGGGTATCTTGGGTTAGCACATTACTATAGGAAGTTCATTGCTGGATGTGGACCAATTGCGGCTCCTTACTCAGCTATTGAAGAAAGAGGGGTTCCGATGGAATGAGGTGGCTCAGGAAGCTTTTGAGAGTTAAGCTCTCTATGACTACTACCCTTGTCCTGGCCTTCCTAATTTTCAATCGCCCTTCATTGTAGAGTGTGATGCTAGTAGGGTTGGAATGGGTGTTGTCCTAATGCAGGAGGGAAGACGAATTGCCCATATCAACAGAGCTTTTAAAGGGAAGTAGTTTGGAATGGCTACCTATGAGAAAGAGCTCAAGGCATTGATGACGGTAGTATCTAAATGGAGGACTTATCTGCTAACTCAACCATTCACATTAAGACTGATCACCAAAGTTTGAAACATTTGCATGAGCAAAAGATTCATACCTCTACACAATAGAAATGGTTCTTAAAAGTAATGGGACTCAATTTCAAGGTTGAGTAAAAGACTGGTACTGCCAACAAGGTTGTTAATGCCTTGTCTAGGTTGCCTGAGTTTATCGAAGTGCAAGCAGTATCTAGTCCACAAGCAGATTGGTTGGTAGAGGTCAAAGAGGGTTATGCTCAAGATTCTTTCCTGGTAGACAAGATGAAGAGTTTTGTAAATAGGCAACTGGATCAACAGAAGTATGTATTGAGGGATGGAATCCTTTATTTCAAGAAGAGAATTCTGTTACAGGGAGACACTGAGCTGAGTAAGAATATGATTTGGGAAATGCATGAAACACCAGTATCTGGTCATTCAGGGTATTTGAAGACCCTACAGAGACTCAGGACTAGTTTCAATTGGAGGGCAATGACAAGAGAGGTGAAGTTATATGTTAAGTCCTGTGATATATGCCAGCAATGCAAGTATGATACCTTTTCTCCCTATGGTTTGCTGCAACCACTCCCAATTCCAGAGAAGACTTGATCAAAAGGTACCATGGATATCATAAATAGCCGCCCTCTCTCAAATGGTATGTCGGTTATCTTTGTGGTGGTAGATAGCTTAAGTAAATATGCACATTTTGTGGGGTTGAAGCATCCCTATACTGCTAGCATAGTTGCTGCTGAATTTATGAAGAAAATAGTTAGATCACATGGACTTCCTACATCCATGGTCAGTGATCGTGTTGCCGTGTTCACTAGTAATTTTTGGAGAGAAATGTTTCAGTTGTATGACAGTAAAATCAAGTATAGCTCAACCTATCATCCTCAAACGAATGGTCAAACTGAAGTGCTTAATAGATGCCTAGAGACTCACTTGAGGTGTTTATGCTGCACTAAGCTAAAGAGTGGAGTAATTGGTTGGGCAGGGCTGAGTATTGGTATAATAGTAGCCACCATTCAGCAATTGGAATGACTCACTATGAAGCTCTTTATGGACAGACTCCATTTCAATCCTCTCCTATTTGTGTGGTACTGCTAGAGTGCAGGAAATGGGTGTTCAATTGCACAAGGAAATGAGTGAGCTCAGGCATAACCTGAAGAGGGCACAGAATCGTATGCTGCAACAAGCTAATATGCATAGGAGGGAAAGGAGTTTCTTGTGGAAGCTTTCCCAGTGGTTGCAACCATACCAACAACATTCAGTGCTACACTGGACTTTCCCAAACTCAGTGCTGAGGTATTATGGGCCCTATCATGTGGTTCGGAGGATTGGACCTGTTGTGTACAAATTGCTACAGCCTTTTCAAGCTATAAGATAGATCCTGTCTTCCATGTATCTCAGCCGAAGGGTAAGTTAGGGGATGAGCTGGATCCTACCTTGCCTGCACATTTTACCGATGAAGTTCAGAAATCTCAATTGCCATTCAAGTTGCTGGGAAGAAGGATGGTTGATAGGGGCAATATGGTTGTGACCCAGTTATTGATTCAGTGGGTGTATGGCACAGCTGAGGATTCAACCCGGGAAGATTATTCTGTATTTGTGGAGAGGTATCGGGATTTTATCCTTGAGGACAAGGATTGATTTGAGGGGCCAAAGGGGCATTTGTTTAAGCTATTTGTATCATGAATAATCGGGTCAGGTTGAGTTAGCCAATGGACTCAAGAAGTATGTTAGTTGGCGGTTGGATTGTTACAAGATAACAGAATTCTGTTGCCTGTCGTTGTCAAGGTTGTTGGGAGAAGCCATCGCTCTAAGGTGGACTCCTACATATACTCCTTGTTGTAGTTTGAAATGGTTCTCTCCGAACTAGAGATGAGATCTCCTACATCTCTCTCCAGTTTTCCATTTCTTCTTCTCCGGCCAGCTCCGACGGTGCCAGTTCAGACCAGGAGTGGCAGCATGGGTGCCTCAGGAAGGTGCAGCAGTAGTGTTCCAGGTACGAGCAGTATCACTATGTGGGGATATCTATGTGATGCTGAAATACTCGGCCTTGTATCATTGCTATCACTTCTAGATAACCATAGGTCTTCACTCCTATCTTGCAAACCGGATTCTCAGCAATAGATGTGGATTAACAATCCTGCGTTTTCAGCTAAATCATTGTTTCATGTACTTGCAGGTGGGGACATGGATTAGTTGTGTATGGAACCATTGCGCTCCTTCCAAGATTCAATTCGTTGTTGGCAGTTCATGGAGAAAGACTGAAGGAGGTGGTATTGAGGCGTTGCGGATTTCAATTAGCAAGTTCATGCTTCTTCTACACCATGGAAGAGGAAGATTAGTGACATTCATTCTTTGCATGTCCCATAATTGGCAGTTGGTAGTTTAATTCGATGGGTTTAGATATTGAGAGGGAGATGGATATTGACACCTTTTGGAGAGCTTGGAAGGAAGCGTATGGTGCGGGATTTTGGAGTAAACAAATGTAGAGTTCCTTGGCTGGAGGTAGAAATTTATGAGTTCTTGGAAGAAAGAGGGATAACAATAAGCCTTCTTGCATGTACGTATAAAAGAAAAGAAAACAAGAAAAGTGCAGACCTGGAGGTTGTTGGCCTTGATGTAGTTCCAGACGGTGATGAAGCAGCCGAGGCACGAAGTCTGCGATTTGCCGACGAAGTCCCGAAGGGGATCGGAAGAGATGTTGGCAATATCGATCAGGTTCGCCAACTTCTTCGGGCAATCGCCAAGCACCTTCCTGGTATGCACTCCCACCACCATTTCTTCTTCTGTCTCTTCGCTCACTCCCAGAATAAGGTTTACGGGATTACACGGCGGCAGAGTGGAGGGGTGTTTCTCCAATAACCGGATTTATTTGCTAAGGGCAAACTTACTATAGGATGTCCTAGATCTTGATTGAGCGTAATGTCTTTTTTTGTCTAAAGCTCTAAAAATATCATAATGCTACCTACGTTTGGTACTTTGAACAAAAATAAACTGAAATGACACGAACTTTCAAATAGAATTTAGAATATAGAATAGAATAAAATAGAATAATTTTATTTAATTCTTGTATTTGATATGTAATCGAAATGTAAAGTGGACTTTGTAGACAATCTTTTCCGGTCTTTGGTACATAAGAATAAAATTAGAAAATAATTTAAAATATTAAAATAGAAAACATAAATAATTGAGGAAGATCAAGTGTAATTTATCCTTTTTTTATTCTTAATAGAATGAAAATTAAATTCTTTATATATCAATAAAGAATCAAATTTCTAAAGAGAGAATGACTATTCTAATTATAGTTTCATACTAAATGTAAGAATATCATTCCATTCCTAAAATTTAATCCCATTCCATCGTCTATTTCAACGTATCAAACGTTACATAAGTTTTGCATTGTTCGACATTCCAAGGCTTCCATATATTCTATCTTTTACTTGACTTTGTTGGAAATGTACAATTACACATTTTATGTTGATGATAATAAAGTGATAATATTGTATATTTGATTACCTTTGAAATGTTATTTGAGAAATGTACAGTGTAGAAATCAAGGAAGACGACTTGCAATGATTCACATGAAGATATACTCGAAGAAAAAGCAAACAGCCAAAAAGAAGAATCATAGTGATCTTCTAAAGAGCTGAAAGAATTTTCAGGAATCTAAGAAGAAATTATCAAGTTTATTTGTAAACAATTGATGTAATTTTTTCTATCTTTACTGTAATATCTAGGTTATGTAATAATCTCCCAACTTAAGTCAACATCCTAAAAAAATAGGCACACATGTGAGCCATGTAGGAAGAAATCAAAAAAATCTGTCATTTTGAGTCTAGAGTGCATTTGAAATATCGAACAGTTTCAGTATACCGAAATTAAATGTTCATGGAATTAATTTGAACCTAAATAGAACTTTAGACAAATCATTTTAGGTTCATAATTGATTTCGGTCTACCGAAATCTAGATGCAATCAAGGGTTTACAATCATGACCCCGTTCGGCACACCAAAGTATTTTGGATTGTCAAATTGATCGATCGTTGTGGGCAGCTAAAATGTTTTCGGTCGACCGATGATTTTGGGTATGCCAAATTAGTAGTCGTTTGTATCTGTTAAAGAGAAAACTTAAGGAGCTTAACCCTTACTTTAACCCAAATAATGCTATAAATTAAGGACCTCTAAACACATGTAAAGCAAAGAAGTTAATCTTAAACTTCACTCACGTCCTTCGTCAAGTTTTCTAGCTTAAAGTGCCCAACTCCTATTTGAGCGGAGTTTCCACTTTTGTTCTCCTAGATACCAAAAGAGTTAAATCAGTAGGTTTAATCTTTCACACATACATTAGCTTAGTTTACTAATTGGGAGATCAGTACTTACTTGGAGTTGTAAAGAAACGTTTTGTAAAAGAGGTGCAATCTTCTTCAGTTGAGAGAAGGATCCACTAGTTGCAGGATTGACGAGGAATTCGTCATTAAGTAAGTTTTTGATTAAGTTCAAGGGAATCTCGAGAAGTGGATTAGGTTAGGGTTGGCCGAACCACTATAAATCACTTATATTTTCATTCTCTCTCATCCTTTCTATGAATGTTTAATTAATTACTCCAATTTCATTTGATATAATTGTGCATGCTATTGAAAAACACAAAGTAAAATTGAAAACATGTTGTTTCTCTATTCACGCCCCTTAAAGAAACCTCTCGATCCAACAGACTTCACGTGATTACATTAGTTATTTTTTATAACAACAATGTTTTTTTTCTCCTCCCTATTGTCAATCAAAATGATGTCTAATGTTTCACATGAAAAAATAATGTCCAACTATGGACACCCTGATTTGACAGCTACTTATTGATGGATTCCTCCAGAAAAGCTTGTTCTAGTAGTGATGATGCAGTTTCCCACACCAAAAGTCCATTTCACACTCCAAAACCCTAAAGCTACCCAAAACCTTAGCAAAACCACCAATATTAGGAGCCTAAGCCCATATGATGGTCTAACACTCAAGGAACAAGCCCAGAATCCAACCAATAGGCCTTGACATAACCCTAGTGCACCTAGTTGGCGCATCTAGTCGACGCAACTAGGTAACACAAATACCCAGTGTAGACACCCTAATTTAACAGCCACTTGTAGACAGACTCTCTAGTAGAGCTTACTTTGGCAACAACGAGGCAATTCCCAGTACCTAAGCCCTTTTTCTCACCTTAAACCAACCAGAAAACCTACAAAACCAACCCAAAACCTCATGTCAACTTCAAACCTTAGCCAACTCATTAACCTAGGTCCATTAGAAGCCCAAAAGCCCAAGAAACCAACCCAAAACCCAACCAGCAGGCACTACAATGGCTCAAGTGTAGCTTCTTGGTGCAGACTCGTGGCGTAGCTTCTCACCGGAGACGTCTAGCGTGAGTTCTCGGTGCAAGTTGTTGGTGAACTGCCCTATGTCATATTACATGCAACAGCTGCATGTACCTCTCATTACAGCCATTCGCCCACACTTTCGGCGCCCTTTGAGTAGCATGGCCTTTGCGGCATGCCTCCTGTCATGCCTCACCATACCCTGCACAATGTACAAATTGCCTGCACGCATGCCTCATCCTTTGAATTCACAGCTAACAATCGTTTTCCTCTTAGGCAGCAACCACTCTCCCCCCGGAGCTCAGCCACTGCATTTTCCTCTACGGAGTGACTACATTGAGTTCCTAAGTGGCCATTGCATTCCACCACAAGACCAGTGTCACCCTGCATCCCCCATCGACGAGGAGCATTCCACGACCTCCTCCACTACACTACCCAAACCCACATTCCAGCCACTATTTTATCCAAACAACTATTGCACGACCATGGCCCATCTCACCTGAGCATCCATAACACCTCTGCATCCTGGCCTCACCACCTTCATCGTCGTTGAGCTCCAATAGCCAAACCGTGCCGATGCGAGCCACCACTAGTAGGACAAACAACACACACACACACACAGGTGAACACATCCTCAGCCTTGGCCCCTATGCTTTGTTTTCTTCTTATTTTCGCATTTGCATTGGTGCTTCTTGTACGTTTTTTGGCATGCATTCATTTGGTTTCATCGTGTTCACCATCGTGCATCCCATTTCTCGACCACTAGCAACGTTGCCTCTGTCCGTGTAAGGCCAATGGCCTATGAGCATGTGGAGACCTGCGAGTGTGTCATCTTCTTTCCCTCATGCCACCAAGTCATTCCAGAAGGCGTCCCGATACTCACAGCCTCTCCACGGTGAATCAAGCTCGTAATCGTTGATGTAGCTCAATGATGACAGGGAAGAGACCACATCCCATGCATCATCCTCCTTGGCTCCTTCAACCCTTTGGAAGCATTGTAGTGCCATGTCGCAGCTCGCAGCCTGAGTTCACCGTCATCACCATCACTGAAACCCAACAATGGAGGAGGGGATGGGTGGGATTAGCCAACCATCCTTATCTACATTGATCACATAGGAGCATCCCTAGTAGTCCCCTTGTGCTTCCCGTGTGTTGCATTACATGTTTGCATCATTGGCGTGTGCCATGACAAAGCTTGTAGGTCTCACTGCGAATCCTCCAGCGCACCTCGATAGCACAACTTCTCAGTGTAGATAGGAAGCACAACTTGTACGTGCAAGTTCTTAATGCAACTTCCTTGTGCAAATTGCCAGCGTAACCTGCTGGATTCAGAGTATCCTATAGAACTTGAGCACACTTGTTTGTGGTTTTCCAACTTGTTTTCTAGCATGATCTTCCCTACATTCTCGCATTAGGCATTAAGCATTGCATGATTTCACCTACATCGTGTATTTTCCTCGTGTTTTGGCATACCACATCCATCCATCATGAGGCATTAGGCATTAAGCAATAAATAAGCATGCATTTAGCATTGGCCGCACATGTGAGTGAGTTGCCAAGAAAGACCAATTCGTCAAACGTATGGAAGTGTTTAACACCTTCCCCATGCATAACAGGAGTCCTATTTCTTTCTCTGGCACGTAATGACCTATGTGTCATATCCATTAGGCACGGAGCACCACACTTGCATTCTGCATGGTTTTCTCGCATTTTTCTACATTCTGTTTTCCTCGTCTCTCGATCCCAAATAGGCTAGGTGGTGACTCTCTTTTCTCTTATCCTTTATTTTACATTTGTATTTTCGATGTTTTCAAATTGAGTATCCTTCCTTAGATTCACCACTTTACTGTGGCCTTATTGGTCTCTCGCACGTTTTGATAGCACAGAGGTCAATTCACCAGCATGGTCACAGGAACTAGCAACTCCATTAGGGATATGAGACTCTAGCCTTCGCTTTGGCTTTTCACTTGCGGGGTTTTTTTTGCTTTTACCTACCTTGCTTTGCATTTTGCTTGCGTACTGCCCTTACCTGCATTTGCCTTTACTGCTTGCCCACTATTACATTCCTTTTGCTTGTGTGTTTTCTCTTACATGCTTACTATGCTACTTGCACTTGCACATGCCAAGCTGCCTGTTTTTTTATGTGATGGATGTTTTCCTCTTTTCACCATCATGTTAGCACAACACACATACATGCCATTACTATACTTTTTGCCTGTTGCATGCTTTCTTGCTCATCATACTTGGGTGTTTTCTTCCCTTTTTGCACTTGACATCCTAGGAAAAGTAGAGACATGTTTGCTTCCCCTTAATCTAAAATTCACAACAATAAAAGCAATGTTTAGGTAGAACTAGAGACGCGAACACACCGTCTCCCCTTCTCGGCTTAATAAAACACGCAAGTAAAATACACAAAACATATTACATGATTGAGCATCTTAGAAGCATGCATCTTCTTATCTCCTGTGCCCACCCATAATCTGAGAAGGACAGTTCTGGTTCCCCATCCTATGGCTTCGACATGGGACATGTAGCCAGTCTATTTTCCCTTGTCTCGAGTTGCATCGATGCTAGTTGAGGATACAATTTTATGTTACTACACGAGTTAAGGCCACCAACACACCACTTGTTCGCCGCTTGTGCTTTGGCCAAGATTTAGAACGAGAACCTTACCTGCTAACCTGAGTCAAATCCCATATCCATGAGAGAGTCATGTGTGGATAGTCCACATAGGGCATGCATTATGAGAGAGCGCATTCTAGGTCATTCACTTGCACATGCAATCTTAATAACTTGCATTGCGTTCACATCTAAGTTCTAACACCTGTTCTTCCCACCTATTCGTAGGTAGCTTGGTGTAAGGTCCTCAACTAGGAGCTCAAGCACCTCTGTTGTGGGTACCCTCTGTGACCATGCCGACCCGAGGGTCCGGCGGAGTCGCGCCATGGGGAAGGAGATCACAGCCATGCCATAATGGCGAAGGCACAAGGAAAGATAAAAGAAAAAGAAGTGAGGAGTCGCCACCTAGTCTTTTAAGGGAAAGACAAGGAAAACCACAAAAAGATGAATGCCTGAGGTGCAGATGTGAAGGTTGGATGTCTGCTAACTAGATGATGAGTAAGGATTCCTATTACGCACGAGGAAGGTGTTAGGCACCCTCGTATGCCCGAGAAACTCGGTCTTTTTAGTCTAATTTCATGCTAAAGGCTAGATGGATGTTTGCTAAACTTGGATCATGCTCTAATCATGCTAATATGTATGCTATGACAAGACTGGATGGATGTGCAAGACGATGTGCGAAAACTACGGAGAAATCCACATGAATTAACAAAATTGCAGAAAATCACATGAAACGACGAGGTTTTTGTAAGGAACGCCTTGAAAAATCATAATGATGTTAAAAGGATGAAAAGTCAAGTCAACCCACGTCCTCGAAATCATGGAAAAAGTCATGAAAATCAAAAAGGGGAAAAATAATCCGTAGTGGGGTCAATGTCGACCTTCAGGCCTGTTAGTGTACGCCCTCAGGCGATGAAATCCAAATCAAATCAAAATCTGAAATGTAGGATTAAAGCAAATCAAATCGGATATGGGATAAGAAACTCTGAAGACAAAGTGAAGAAAAAGAATCCACGAAGTAAAGGCATGGGATGCCGGTTCACTAAACAAGGATGCAAATGTGGGGAGAATTGATATGAAATGAATGGATAAGTACCTAAATGTGCAAAAACTCTAAAGAATGACTTAGACAATGACTATGCAAGACTGAGTGCAAAAATTGAGATGCATGCTCATGAATTGGAGGCTAGGGGCTATTTGGTCATTTTCCTGGTCAGTTGTGATAAATACTTGCATGGGAGTGATGCATAGCCTAAGTTATGTCAAAATGTGTGTCAAATGTCTAGAAGATGTTATTTACAAGAAAACATGGAGGAGAAAATCAACAAAATGATGTGAACACAATAAAGGACAAACATAAGGGCCAAAATGCAAAATTCACAAAAAAAAGTGAGAATCTAGATGAAAAACATGTTCATGACTCCTACTCTAACATGTAAATGATGGGTCCAATGTTAATGTGGCACTAGGATGTAAAAGTTGCATTTGGATGATTTCTTGAAAAGTCAGGGTCTAAAGTGCAAAATTCACACATAAGTGCAAATGTGACTAGAATGTGAGACTAAAGATCAAACCTTAGTGAAAACATGAGTTTTAACAGAACTTGTGATTAAATGCAAAATATGAGATGAAATGAGCAAAAAATATCCCAAAATATGCAAGAAAACATTTAAAATCCATCACGTCTTTAGGTGGTTGGGCAAGGCTGGGGAGGCCTGACGCCTCCCCCCACCTTGCATTTTGGTGAGGTGCTCTGTTGATGGCAGTGGAGTAGTTGGAGGTGCGTAGGCGATCCCAGTGGAGTGACGACGGCAGGGGACCTCCGAAGAGGCACTGCGAAGCTCCTAGAGGCTGCAGCGAGGGCCCGGGAGGTGCAGAGGGCTCCTCCCACCTTCGACTCCGGCGACGAGAACGACGGAGCTTGTCAAGGCGACACAATGGTCTGGAAGACGAAGGAACTGCGTGGAGGCACTCGTGGTGACGCGGAGAAGCTTTCGGAGGAGGTAGATCAGGGTTGGCGCAACCAGGGGACCTCAGGTGTCTCCACGGCGGAGGGTCGTCAGCGGTAGCAGTGGTAATGGCGACGGGGCTGGCTGAGCACTGGCGGGGGTGTCTCTGGGTCTTCAGATGGCCTAGGAGGCTAGATGGAAGAGGAGAAAAGAGGAAAGGCCCCTTGGGGGCCTCGCCTGAGGCCAAGCGGCCTGAGGCTCATCGGTGGTGGTCACCACCGGAGGCAACGCGACGACGGGCAGGAGGCACTGCTCCACCATTGTGGCCTGATCCTGAGCGCCCCAAAAGATCGTAAGGGGATTACTGAATTGAAACAAGGGGTGAAGGGGGTACCTGGTGGGTGAAATGTCCTCTCCGACGATCTTCAGTGGCAGCAGCGGCATTCTGGCGATGCTATGGTCGTTGGGATGGGGCTTTTTGGACTGGGGAAAAGGACGTGGGATTACTCCGGTGGTTTCGTGGGTTAATTGGGCTCTAGAGATAGGCTACGCACGTTGGTAGAGACTAGATGCTGAAGGTCTGAAAGTTTTCTTTTTTTTTTTTTTCATCGTCGACGACAAGAGGGCCTTTATACTCCGACGAGGCTTTTTGAGGCCGTCAATCCTCCTCCCTCCAGCGGATGAACGTTGTTGGATCGGGCATGAGCTGGAGGAGGCTAGTTTGAGATCACGAAGGTTGAGATTTGCTCCGGATTCCTTGGGATTGCTCGTCGGAGTTGTCGCCGGAAAAGTCGGGGTCGTCAGAATAATTTTTGACTTTTATAAGGTTTGAAATTCCGTTTTTGAATTACACAGTATTAAGCTTAATGAGCTTAGGGTTTTGTTTTTCTGTTTTGCTTTTTCTTTTGGTTTTTATTTTGGAATTCTTAGGCTTTTTTTAGGGTTTTAATTTTAAGTTTTTAATTAGATTTTGTGGGTTTAATTTAATTTCTAATTTTGTAATTTAGGGTTTAATTAGGGTTTTGATTAGTTTAGGTTTTTTTTTGTTTTGGGATTTTTTAGGGATTTTTTAGGGTTTTGATTTTATGTTTTTTTAAATTAGGGTTTTGAATTTTAATTTAGGCTTTTTATTTATGTTTTATGATTTTAATTAAATTTTTGGTTAAGGTTTAGTTAGGGTTTTGATTACTTTAGAGTTTTTTATTTTATTTCTATGATTTTAATCATTTTAGATTTAGGGTTTTGGATTTCAATTTGGAATTTGGGTTTAATTTGGGTTTATGGTTTTAATTTTTGATTTTTGAATTTTAATTAGGTTTTATGTTTTTAATTTAGAGTTTTTGTGTTTTAATTAGGTTTTATGTTTTTAATTTAGGTTTTTTGTGTTTATTTAAGGTTTTATGTTTTTACTTTGGGGTTTTTGTGTTTATTTAAGGTTTTTGGATTGATTTAGGATTTTGAATTTTAATTAATTAGGGTTTTTATTGGATCTTGACTTTAATTTGGGTTTTCACTTGATTACTTGGGGTTTTTATTGGATTTTAAGTGGATTTAATTGGATTTTATTTAATTAGGGTTTTTATTGGATTTTAAGTGGATTGAAGTGGATTTTATTTAATTAGGGTTTTTATTGGATTTTAAGTGGATTTAATTGGATTTGACTTAATTAGGGTTTTATTTGATTAATTAGGATTTTTATTGGATTTTGAGTAGATTTAAATGTGTTTTGTTTGGTTTTTAATTTTGATTAGGTCAAAGTGGGCTAGTGTGGGCTTAAGTGGGCCAGGATTTTGGTGGTCGCAATCAAAGCATCATCCGAAGGAGCCTGCTATCAAGTGACTTCAAAATCGGGGTGTCTACACCATCCCATGGTCTTTTTCCTGTCCCCAAGCTACTATTGCTTTTGACCATAGCTCATCCTAGCACTCATGCGTCCGCCTTTTGCCATAGCCCTATTCGCACCCGCTCGCGATCCACCATGATCCACCAAACTAGCAAGCCACTGTGACCATGTCGGTGGAACCCTTGCACGGCTCTCCTCCTACCGGGTGCATGGAAACACACGAGGAGACCCGATATGGTCACGACGAAGATGGTGAATCCAGAGGAGAAGACTAGACTCGGAAACACCAAGGGAGGATAAAAAGGATAAGGAAAGGAGTCGCCACCTAGTCTTTTAATGGAAAGATGAGGAAAACTAAAAACACAAGAAAACTGGAAAGCAAATAAGATGTAGAATGTATGTGTGTGCTCTGTGCCTAATGGACAATGCACAAATAAATGAGGGCCAGAGAAAGGGTAAGGATTCTGGTTATGCATGGGGAAGGGGTTAGGCACCCACATGCGCCCGAGAAAACTCGATCTTTCTAGGTTTCCCTATTGTCAATAGTCTATGAATGTATGCTTGCTTATTCTATATGCTTATGCTAAATATGACTGAAAACATGCCAAATCAAAGTAAAGAAATGAAACAAAGGGAAAAGTTAATCTAAGGGTCAAATGTAGGCATTGAGAATGATGCTTTACTGTACGCCCTTGGGCGATGAGGAAAATCGTGAAATTCTCAGAAAGCGTCTTGCAAATCAATGGAAATTAGAATAAAATCCGAGAAAATCAAAAAGGGGAAAATAATCCTCATTTCGGGACCATGTCGGCTTTATCAAGCCTTTTACTGTACGCCCTCGGGCGATGGAAGGCCAAAACAAATCTAAAGGCGAAAACTAGGAGAAATCCAGGAACGACGAAAAAACCAAGCTCGGAACAAGCTAGAAAAGTGTGCACAAAGCAAAGAAGGAAAGGCAAGAAAACTTGTGCGGGAAGATGTCAAAAAATGTGCAAAATGCGTATATGAGTGTAAATAGTGAGAATTCCAGGGGCCTTTGTGCAAAAACCCAAATTCTGATTAAAACTGATATTTTGAAGCCAAAATCATTAAAAATACATAGGAAAACACATTCTATGCAATTATGAAGAAATCTAAGGCAAAATGTGCATCCCTAGTCAAAATGAAGCTTCCTAGGGGTCAAAATGCAATTTTACCACTAAAACATGCATTTAAAACAATCCAGCGGAAATTTAGGGTAATATGCAAGAAAAATGTTTCAAAAAGGTTCCAGAAAGTTTCTGGGGCAAAACAGTCATTTTACCCCTAAAAACAGGCATTTAGAGTAAATACAGTGAAGTACAAGGGCTAAACTGCAAATTACCTAATAGAACAAAGCATCCAGAAAAGTTTCTGAAGAAACAGGGGCTGACTATGCAGAAAGGATCTTGAGATACTTAAATGGAACAATTGACCTAGGATTATTTTATCCCAATAACACAAGTTTAGATCTTATAGGATATAGTGATGCAGACTATGCAGGATGTAGAACTGATCGTAAGAGCACTAGTGGTACTTGTCAACTCCTAGGACACTCACTAGTCTCATGGTTTAGTAAGAAACAAAATTGTGT
>JAMKQA010031601.1:0-37031 GCA_024699735.1 Posidonia australis
TCTAGTATGGAGACTGTTTAAGTCTTCACAAGTGTATGTATCCTTATTGGGCCTATTGGGTCTGATAAGTCTTTGGGGTGATTTGTGCCCTAATGTTGCACTATAAATAAGTGTTGTAACCTTGTAACAGGGTGTGAGAAAACTAGTAAAACCACCAGTAGACGCCCGTGGAGTAGGCTTAGGCTGAACCACGTAAAACCTAGTGTTGTGCATGATCCTCTATCTCTTCTACCTCCTTCCCCCGTATTGAATCCTATCACAAGCAACCAACACTGACCTATAAGTAGTTGTCAGAGCATACTACACTACCACGATTGAGCCATCCTGCAAGGAACTCCCATGACCAAGGTCCCAAAGAATCCTCATAACTATCTACTGAAAAATGCCACCAGAAGCAAAGCACATGTATATCACATCTTAGCCAAATATCACAGAGTACATCCTCTCACCGTCCTAAGTCTCTGTATCCTAATCATTTAGAAGACTATAACCTCTTAGTCCCGTCGGCACCAAACACTCGAACCTTAGCCTCAATCCTATGCATGGCCATCTAGAAGTATTGTTGTACCTCGTCTTGCCAACATAATCCTTCTGTCTCTTAGTTTAGCATTAAAACAGTGGAAATCATTTTAAAACTCTTTTCATCAGTTTCCAAATCATTTTTATGGAAATTCATTTAAAACCACAAAGTCTCACAAAACCAGCACTCTTGAGTACTACACATAACTACGTTCCTATGTATACTGAAAGATGATTGAAACCACAATCTTGTATCAAAACTCAACAAAACATGGCAATACATATCAACATAAAAGATCACTACACTCTACAGTCTAAACCCAAAAAGCGTGGA
Source organism: Posidonia australis (assembly GCA_024699735.1). Lineage (NCBI taxonomy): Eukaryota > Viridiplantae > Streptophyta > Magnoliopsida > Alismatales > Posidoniaceae > Posidonia > Posidonia australis. The sequence continues at coordinate 854 of JAMKQA010031601.1, forward strand.
TAAAACACGCAACTCATCTTTGATAACTCTGTTTTCTGTCAAAGCAAATACAAAATACTTGAGGACCTTTTAAAAATTCCCCAATAAATAGCAACATGATGCATAAAAGATAAAACATTCACATTTCATGTTCCATCTCTAGGAATCCAATGGAAATATTATAACAACAAAGAACATGAGCATGCACCATGACTTCACGAGTAAGAAGAAACATAGGAGCAAAGTAACATAGAAATTTGCTACAGAAAATCACTCTTTCTGAGCAACAAACTTATCCAAAAAAATCAATGTTATATATGAGTTTGAAAGTTTTGAAGTTAACTTTACAAAAAAAAAAATCACATGAATTAGATTACTAAAATCCAAGATATGATTAAAACAAAGCTACAAGGTCGTTCTAAAAGACAGATAAAACTGCAAGTTTTGAAGAATATTACACTCATCCAAAGCTATCGATGTTGTATACACTCGTAAAGACATTGGAATTATCTTTTGAACACATCCAAAAACATTGACATCCAACATACGTAGCTTAAGATATAATCAAAATACAATAAAGATGTTAAGCAAAATCGATTTTCAGCAAGCATTATTTTAAATTTTATTAGTAATTTTCCTTAATCAATAAATATTAGTATTTTTCATATGTATAATTAGTATTTTTATATGATAAGTCTTAATTATTTTTTAATTAGTATGTTTAAGCATCAAATGGTGGTTGATAGTTGTAGAAGAAATGAAAAGTAGTTTCACGAAGAACACATAAATATAAAAAAGACTTTATTAGAAGTTTAAGTAACTTAAAGAGGGAGGGGGTAAAATGAAATTCTATAAGATTTTTAATGTTTAGATGCAACGATGTCACATTCTCTTAGTTAGTAGGAGTATTGAAGGTAATTACTGGGTTCTTTAGGAATATTAAGGTAATTATTGAAATAAGGTAGCTACTTACATCATTATGAAACTTAAGAGGAGTATTTAGGCTTCATTACTCTCCTATTTACTAGAACATTCTTCTCACGATACCTTTTGCATATTGCACTTTACTTTTTTCACAAAATCACTGTTCATAGCTTTTCAAAATAACCAATAATCCCATTTGGTAGCACATTAAAAAAATACTTATGAGCAATATGTATTGTCCATATTATCCTTGGTTTATTTTAAAAAAAGCCCTTTCTTCCTCATTCTCCTTCCCCTCCTTCTCCATCGCCCTCCCCCTTCCTCTGTCATCGCCTCCTCCTCCTGCCTCCTCCTTCGTTACCACCTCCTCTATCGTCGTCTCCTTCTCTACCTCTTCTTCCTCCTTTGCTATGACCTCCTCACTATCAATGTCTCCTCTACCACTACCTCCTCCTTCGTCATTGTAGACACCTCGATTTAGAGGTGACCCATAGATAAGTTTTCCAAATGTTGCTTTGGATGTGGCTAACCCTTGAATCAATCCTAAACCCATAGCAAGCCCGCAGCCTAATTAGAAATCCAGATAGGTAGGAGAGAGCACCTAGCAAGTACACTTAGCTAGCACACCTAGCTAGCACATTTACCTGACACACTTAGCTAGCACACCTACCAGCACACCCACCCGACGCACATACTAGGCGCACCTACCCAACGCACATACCAGGCGCCCAGTCATTTCTCAGGCTGTTGGCTGTTGACTTTCCACCTCCCATGGTTGTTACCTCTACCAACGAATATGCCATGGAATCTTCCAGACTTTTCGTCTACGATGCTCCTTCTTGTCCTAGGAGTTACCTATGAAGAATCCCTATATATATATCCCATAAGCAACCATTTGAAGGGACTGAATCATCTTGAAAGATAGAGACATACAGCTACACTAGCCTTCTCTAGAATTCTGCAACCATCCACTTGAGCACTCAAGTTTTCCCTTGCATCCAGAGGTATTCTCAGCCCTTCCAAAGCATCAAGGAGCTTATTATATTTGGTCTTTCTTTTCTTTCTTGAAAGAACATCTCGGACCAGGTAGGCTCTTCTCACTTTTCCTTTAAGTTCTTATTCTTTTGCAATGGAATAGCATGCTAGAAGCTCTTGTTTTTTTTGCGTATATGGTCTGATTTTTCTGTATCTTCATGAGGATTTTTGTGATGAATTTACTTGTCCTCCTTGCAAGATGCTCTCCATGCACACCTACATATTTGTTTGCAACCATGTTCACTTTATTTCTAGCATAAAAATCTGCACTATATCGCCTGCATGAGCAATCTTTCCCTTATTATATTCTTGGTATGATCATCATTTACATGTTCTGTTGGGTTTAATTATTCCATGTTTGTATCCTTTGCATTTTGCATGTGTTCTTGCCATGAACTCATTTAGTTATCTTGTTCAAATGATAATAAAATAGCTTTGATTAGATGCATCCCATCATACTTTTAACACTCGCATGAATCAACTTGCATTGGCATAAATCACCCATCTTTATTCTGGGTCAGGTTCTGGATCAAATTGCAGTCTGATCCAGATTTTCTAGGGAGCACCTATATGGCGCACCAGAGTGGCGCACCTCTCCAACGCACCACTCTGGCACCCCATTTAGGGGCATCAGACTGGTCAGAAAGCAAAACATTCACTTTTGCATATCTGCTTGCATGGTTTCCTGAATGATTTTGAGTCTGATTCTTTTACCACTTGCTCTTTTATATTCATGATTTTGCATGCATGTTTTCAGTTTTAAGCAAGATTATTTTCTAGTCGTTTTCTCCCTTTGGATATTCAGTCTTTGGCTAAAATCTAGTAGGCTGATTGCACTTTACTCCTACATGGAGAGCCTTGTGCATCAGCCCATGATCCAGTGGCATGGCTGAATCCTGCATTTTTCATTTAGCATGCATAGAGTGTGATCATGTGTGGGGCTACCAGCCCTTGAGCACAAGGTCCACAGGTCATTGCATTTGCATTTTTTCCATTTTTAAGGCACGTTCTCCAAGTTTTGCGAAAGATTTTATGTGGCATGACTTTCCAGAATGCATTCTCATGCGATTTGGCACTGCATGGATTTCTGTTTTCCCTCAACACATCTTTCTGGCCCACATAGGAGCACCTAGGTGGCGCACCAGACTGGAGCACTAGTCTGGCCACCTAACAGGCGCAGCAGCCTGTTTTCAGTAGCACACAACAGGTTTTTACATGGTTTAGTATGCTTTCTCGACATGATTTGCTTTTGGTTTTTTTCCCCTGGTTTCTTCTTTGATATATCAAGAAGGCATAGCTTTGCTTTTAACCATTTTTTATGGATGTTAGGTTGCATTTGACATATAGCAAAGCAAGGATGAAAAATCACTCGAGATTATTAGATCTTTGATATTATTTATGCAATACCCTTGCATCGATGCTGGACCTGACATACGAGTGATACTTCTGAGCATTAGAACACACCCCTGCACATCATGCACCCGTATTTTAGACACCACACACATTAGCATGGCATGGCATATCGCCCTCGGGCGTACAGCAAAGGCTGAAAAGCCGACATTTCATAAGCAAATGAAAAACCAATAGAAGACCGATTTATCCGGCGCACGAGGGTGCCTAATACCTTCCTCATGCGTAACAGAGATCCTTACCCATTTCTGGTTAATGACCTGCTTTTTCCATTGCATGATTTGCATGTTTTATATGGTTTTCCTTGTCTTCCATTTTAATAGACTAGGTGGCGACTCCTGCATTTGCATTTTTATTTTTATTGTTTTTGCCGTAACTTTGTCGATCCCTCGTGTATTTTGGCCTTTTGCGTCAAAATCATCTCGAGGCTATCGTCGGCATGGTTACAGTCATCTCCTCCTCCTCCTCTTCCTCCTCTTACTATTAAAAATTTTGCATCTTGTGAAGACACCTCGTAAGGATAGAGTATGGAAAAGTCTTTGCAAAATTTTAACGAGGACATTAATGAGAAACAATCCTCACAAATTTTTCATGAGGATTCAATGACAATACGTCCTTCCAAAGTCCTTGCTAATGTTTCAAAAAAAATTAATCTTGTTTAACAGGATATGTCCTCACTATAGTGTCCAAAAATTTCCAACCGAGGGTCTTTTCTCCCATTATTTCCTTCTCCTTTGCCTATTCAAGCTCTCCTCCTCCTCTACCCATTCAAGCACTCCTCCTGCATGCTCTCCTCCTCCTTCCTCATCGCTGCCACTGCTACGTGCAGGCTCTCCTCCTACGCTGCCTCTTAGACTCCTCCACTAATTGTGACTCCTCAAGAAAACTCCTCAAAGTCTATGTTGCTCCACAATAACAACATCAACTTGGTTTTCAAATTACATGCATGATTGTGAATCATTTACAAGCATCATAAACTACTTTTCAAATTTTGCCATGAATGTGATTTGCAGAAAAATGTATAGCCATTTATTTACATCTCATGTACTTAATTGTTAACTATAATTGTTAAATGTATATCTTTAATAGAACTATTTGTTGACATGGATAAAGTATCAGAATTGATGATCTCAATTGGGAAATTCTAACTAATTTCAAGCAATTATCATACATGATATACGAGCTCAAATGACATACAAGAAGAAATTTTCATTTTGTTATTAGCTACGAGAAGATAATTGGAATGTATATTGAACCCTGTAACTGAGATGAATATATATGCTTCAGACATCTCATTCCTAAAGAACTAAAAAGAAAGAAGATCAACAATTCAACATGGCTTAATTAATCAAATGCTTCAACATGATAACAAATTATTTCACTAGAGAAAAGAAAAATGTAAAGGAAACCTTGAAATATTCAAAGTAAAAGAAAGAGTGGAAAACCTAGACAATATGAAAGGGAGAATAGAAGAAATGCTCAAGATTGAGAAGTGTTCCTGTATAGAGACTCTTGCATACATTTATAGCCTCAACAAGGGATTAAGGTCCTCCATGATTCTATGAAAAAACTGAAAAATGGATAGAATCATAGAATCTAAGAATAGCTTAGATAATCCACATTTCACACATAGACCAAAAATTTAAGCTATTTTGTTGCCCCTCTCCAATAAGCTCAAAAATGGAAAGATTCCAAGAATATCAAGAATAATCCACATCAAGCAACGCATAAAGATAAAAGATCATGTTGTTTTTGTTGCCTTTATATATCCCTATACATGATTAAAGCCAACCTGAAAATTATAGTATGTTCACATTTATTTTCATAATGCATTAATTGTTTTGAAAATTCTTCTAAAAAGTTCTTGGTGCCCTTTAGATCTTGTTTCCTTGTTTAGTAGAAAAAATATATATAAAAGGATCACAACATTTAATATAATTCTAAACAAATTATAGGGTGTTCTCAACATTAAAAAGATTGTATTCTAGTAGGCAAAAACAAATGTGGGTCATTCATCAAAAAACCATGACCTAAGTGATCTTCATCCATACCACTTATAAGAGTCTACTATTAGTTCTTCTACGACTTCTACTACGTATTTTGGATGTTCAACTCAGACTTGTCCTAGTTGATGGAGATCATTTTTGTTTCCAGTTATCAAATATGGCAACTTTAATACCTTTAGATACAAGGCATGAAATAAGATAAGCACTAAGAGAAAATAAAGAGCCAAATATATACTTTGGAGGACCAACATATAAGATAATGTTTTATATAATTTTGAATTTTTTGGTATGCAATTACCACTTTGAATTAAACTCTATAATATAATGATCATCTATCATAATATATTGTAAGTTTGTTTCTTTATGATACAAGGACAACCAAGAGGTCCATTTGTTGTGTGACGACAACAAGTATTACAAGGAATATACATGTAACATATTCCATCCATAGTCCTTCTTCAAAAGATAAAGAAAAACAAATTGGTAAAAGAGATGTCTTGTATTACACATTTGTATGATTGGATATGTAAAACCATTTCAGAGTTATATTATATTCAGTATTGTATATAAATACATATGTAAAACCATTTCATGTAATATTAGTTGATACTTTTTTTATAAGATGCGTGGATATGTAACGTATGTGTAATTTAATATATTTGTAAATGCATTTGAATGTGATTTTAACAGATATATTTTGATAATTTCAATAATTAATGATACTGATTTTTTTATTTTCGAGAAATAACAAGGACTTTTCTTCACAATGTTCTCGCTAATCTAGTTGTCTAACTCAGAAATAACGAAAACATTGTGAGGCAAAGTCCTCATCTATCCTGTTGTCAATTTAGCAAAGGCATAACGACAACTTTTACCCATAATGTTCTCGTTACTTTTGGGACAATGATTATATTTTTACATCTTTAGTTAACATTTTGTGAGGATGTATCGAGAACATTACGAAGACACATGTCCTCACAACCTAGTTCACGAGCACAATGTAAGGAAATCTCTTCACAATATTGATTTAACGACAACAGATAATGTAAAGATAAAATTTCTTAACAATAACCTCGCTAAAGTCTTCAAGGAAGAAGTCACGAGGACATTATGAGAAAATCGTTGTTTTCTTTCTCATAGTATCATTCACCATTGCCACCTCCTCCTCCTCCCTTCAACACCACCTCCTCGCAATTCACCTCGGCCTCCGCCTCCTCCTCCATTGTTTTCTAGTTTCTACCTCTTCCTTGGCCACCATCTCTACCTCCACCTTCACCGCTTCTTCTTCTTCTTCTTTGTCTCTTCTGCCATATTTTTGTATGACGTCTCTTAGTAAATATCAAAAGGTATGTTTGTACATTTATCAAAGTAACGAAGATAATACTGAAAATTTATGTTTCTTATTTACGACGTTTTGAGAAAAAGTTGTCTACCACATCTTACCGAATCTTTCCACTTAATTTACACATGAAAAAAAATTAGCTTTTTTCCTGACATTTTTGCATGCATTGGGTCTTTTTTATTTATCAATACCGATTATAATCACAAGGAGGGGACAGAAAAAGCGTTACCAACGCACCAGTAGAGTGAAGACCCGACGAAACTTTACATCAACAGCCTGATTTTTTTTTTGATAAATAAAAGAGCAGCAGCAATTCCTCCTCCTCCTCCTCCATCTCAAAAGCAACGCAGCGAGATGGCCGCGGCGGTGGTGGTGGAGCGGAGCAGCGGCGTGAGCATGTATTCCACATGTCTCCTCAGCCTCTACGTGATGTGCCCCCTCACCCTCCTCTCCCTCCGGTACCTGGCCGCCCCCTACGGCAAGCACTTCCGTCCGGGGTACGGGCCCTCCATCCCGGCACCGCTGGCGTGGTTCCTGATGGAGTCTCCCACCCTCTGGCTCACCCTCCTCCTCCTCTACCTGCACGGCCGCCACCCTCTCTCCCTCCTCCTCCTCCTCTCGCCTTTCCTCCTCCACTACGTCCACCGCACCCTCCTCTTCCCCCTCCGGTTGTTCTTCCAGCGTCACAACGCCAACCACAAGCCCCTCCCTCTCACCGTTGCCCTCAGCGCCTTCGGCTTCAACCTCCTCAACTCCTACGTCCAGACCTGCTCCGTCGTCACCCATTTCCACGAGGACCCAGGGGATATTGGAACTTGGGTCTTCGTCAGGATCGCCGTCGGGCTGGCGGTGTTCGGGTGGGGGATGTGGGTGAACGTGACGTCGGATCTGGAGCTGCTGCGGTTGAAGAGGGAGGGGGGCGGAGGGTACAAAATCCCGAGAGGCGGGTGGTTCGAGATGGTGGCGTGCCCCAACTACATGGGGGAGGCCGCCGAGTGGCTCGGCTGGGCCATCATGAACTGGACTCCGGCGGCGCTGGGGTTCTTCCTCTTCACCTGTTCCAATCTCGTCCCCAGGGCGGTGGCCAACAGGAACTGGTACGCCCACAGGTTCGGGGAGGACTACCCAAACACCAGGAAGGCCATCCTACCCTTCATCTTCTGATCGATCCACCCTCGCTACTTCTGTCTTCTCTTCTCGTGTTATCTAATAATCCCAATGGTAATGGTATTATGGCTGTTGTTTGTGTGTGTTGGTTGTATTATTCTTCTTCTTCATCTACTACTGCTACTGTTTTTTCTGACCCAGCAGATGTATGTTGATCTATAAAATGTAGGGAACCTTTTTGTCTCTGTCAGCCAAAGGAACTTATTATCTTGGAAAGTAGTACGTTTCCACCAACCAAACCATCACACCCACCAACATTACGCTAATATCTAAATAAGATTCTGGTGGCGCATATTCTTTAATCTCGTCACTTGGAAAATGATTTCTTCACTCCTATCACTAAAAAATATATATATTACAACTTGATGTTCAACCCGTTTGCTTATGTTCATTACTTAATAATGCATTAGATATATGTAACACTTGAATGATGATTTGTATTCATAAATTAATAATGGATTCTGCGTGTGGACTTCGAAGCTGTGAAATGTGGGATCAAAACTAATATATCAAACACCTGAATGATGATTTTGTGATGTAGCCATAAATAAGCAGAGACTGGCTGAATGGGAGTGACTACGTAGTTAATTTTGGATGGTTCAGAGTCAATGATACAGATTTCAGTGCTGTCCTTCCACACTAAACTCAATTCCCAGTGTCCCCTATACCCTTTTTTTTTTTTTTTTTACAAACAACCAAAGCAAAATCCTATTCAAGTTTTTGCAAAAGAGATAGCTGATTAGCTCCTACAATTTCCACAAAAAACCAGTAGCAGCAGTACCTCTTTCATCAAAAATATAGCTTATTGAAAAATTAAACAGAACATGAGCAACAGAGCAAAGCAGGAGACCAACTCAACAACTTGGGAAGAGCAAATCTCAGTATCTCACAATAAGCAACAAAATGATCAATGCTTAGTGAAACCAAACAGAGAAGAAGCATAAGACAAATTCACATGAATTCAATCATTCCCATAGCTTTCAGAAATTAATCGACCAAACATACATCTGATGGGTAGTTACAGGTAATAAAACCATCAGCATAACAAGTAATTAACATCACCACCCAATTACCCAGATCAGGAGGATTTTGTACAGGGAAGACGAACATGAGCAACTTGCAGCAGAAGGATTTTACCTGCAAAGAGGACTAGGAAGGAAGCAATCCATGATCAGTAGGCCTGCAAGACAGGTCTTTTGCCGAGCCTCTTGATCTCCTTATCCATCCGACCGGTGAGCATCAAGCCGAACATCTTCAGATCGCAGAGCAGCGACCAGAAGGGGTGGCCGAAGGTGGCGAGCCGGTTCCCTTCCACGAAGAAGTGGCTGTACCAGGCGAACCCGTAACCGCAGAGGGGGACGAGGAGCAGAAGCCAGGGGTTGAAGAGGAGGGAGCAGAGGAGGCACACCAACCCCGACAGCGTCCCCAGGAAGTGCCACCGCCGTGTCGACGCCTTCGAGTGCTGGTTCACGTAGAAGGCCCAGAACTCCTCCAGGCTCCTGAAATTCATGCTGGTGCTGGTGCTGGTGGTGCCCTAGCCCCTAATCTTGGCTTGCTGATCCTCGGAATCTATGGGCAATGGAGCATTCTCAGGAGGGAAAGATTGGATTTTTGTTTTAGGTAATAGGGGGATTGGGATCTTTGGGTTGGAGACGATGACGAAGATGATGGTTGCCACTAGGATTTGGTCTTGGTTTCGTTTCGTGTTTTCCTTTTACCCCTTCTGTTGACGTGAGAAGAGAAGAGAACTTGTTGGTGGTGGCGACGATAGAGGAGGAGGAGGAGGAATTTGGGTGGTATTTTCTTTGGAGGTGGTTACGAGGAAAGGAAGGAATGAAGGAAGTCCAGACCCAAAAAAAAAAGAAAGAAGAAGAAAGCAAAATATGAGATAAATAATATACATTTTTTATTTTGAGATGAGTAATAAATGGGAAAAAAAAAAAAAAAGAAGAAGGGGAAATTTCTAAATAAAAATGTAGAAGGAAGGAGAAAGTGTTTGAACACTGCGGTTAACCAATTTATTTTCATAGTTATTAATGATATATTTTGAAAATGGTTTGTTAGTGGAAAAAGGAATTTAAAAAGAAAGTCTAGACTTTGTGTTATCATGGAATCTAAACAAAAAGGAAAGAGATATGTCGACTCCATTTCCAACTCCAAAATCAACTCCTTCGTGTTGTCCTCCTTTTGTCCTTCTATGGGTCTTTTCCTTGACATTCGCTTGTTACTAGTCCAACATGAAGGGTTGTCATTGTTGTCTACTCTGCTAGGGTTGGTCCTACATTAGCTTAGGGTTGGTCTTGCATCTACCATGATTGGTTCTGTTGGAGTTGATTTTGTTGGGGTTGCTTAGAATTGATCCTACTCAATTGGGGTTGCTTGGAGTTAGTCCTATTCTCTTGGAGTTGGTCCTACATTTGCTTAAGGTTGTACAACATCTTCAATCGCTGCTATGAATGTCCCCTCAATTGTAGTTAAAGTTGGTTGTGTTAGTTGCTCCTATTTCTTCTTACTCCTTTACTATCTCGTTTTTCTCAAATCATCGAGGAGGCTATCGTCTCCTTTTCCTAACTCAATTGCAACTACTTTTTGCACATTACAAAAAACATTCGGGACTTCTCCACTTATCATGTCAAACATTTGTGTCCTTGTGCTAATTGTGTTCTTTGACTTGAATTTTGGGTCCTAGTTGATTTTTAAGGGCCTTTACTATTTTTAGAAGTCCTCAAGACCTTTATCTTTTCTACTAACGTGGCTTTATCCTGCTGAAGAGTCCTCATCTCGACTCTAAGACAAGTTATCATGCCATCCTTCACCTTAAGTTGGGTCTTAAACATACCTTGATGTTCCTCATTTTGCTTTGCTACCTTGACCCATTGAGCAAGAGGGATGACATGGTCTAACACTTTTAGTATCGTTTTCATGTTAGTCTTAATCTTGGTGTTGCTTTTAAGACGTTCACCATCACCATCTAATGGCTCTGGTGCCACATCAGAAAAAGATTAATCATCGTCTTTTAGTAGATTACCTACATCAGGTAACCCCTATTGTGCCTACTTCTCACCATTGAGTGTGATCCCAATGAATCTTACCTACACGCATACACACACACAAGAACAATCTTCACTTTTAATAGGTGAAGAGTTTCGCTAAAGGATTTCTCCACCTATGGGAGATCTATATTAAGCAAGTGTTCAAATAAAATCTTTAAGAAAATCTCTCGTTGAGTAGGTTTCATTTTATCTACATATTCCGTCTAACGGGGATAAATGCAGCGAGATAGATAAAATAGTAGTTGTATACAAGGAAGACGAAGATAATGATATACAACAATAGCAAAATAATAGATTAGTGATAAAGAAAAAAGTATCGATCTACTTTATTGTCTTTAGTAGTCATATTTGACTTCTCCATCTAATTTTATGAAATGCTACTCTCAATCTCATACAATTCATTGCTAGTCTGAACAATCTTTCGTCTCTTTCTTGTCATTTCATATTAAGAAGAAGAAGGAACCTTTAGGATCTAAGAAGAAGATTGAAGAAGATAAGAAAACTCAAGCTATTATAAGTGAGAAAGAGGAGGAACCTATGAGATCTAAGAACGTTCTAGTGGTAGAAAGCGAAAATGAGAAGAAAAAGAACAAATAGAAGGTTCGGCCAATTGAAAAAAAAAATAAAAAATAAAAAGCATATAGTCTTTTCAACTCTCGCAAGACGAGTGGGAAAAGGCACTGTCATTTCAACAACAAAACCATTAATGCTAGCGAAGGAAGCTTCTGTGCACACATGTGAGATCTGGAGTGATCCCCTTCACACCACCAACTACGTCGGAGCGGTCAATTTTAGAGTTGGAGTCCATATACGTTTTTCTAAACATGAATAGTTTCTGAACTTTCAAATGGCATTTTCACCTTCCAAATGCTTTTCCAATTCAGTGATCCATGCACTCATGAAATTTTGCAAAGACTCTTGTACATTCAAGGTGAGGAAGTGCCCTCCTCCCCTTATCCAATAGTAACGATCATCAGCAAATGAAGCTTTGTTTTTAACAGAATTCAGGAGAGCAAAGCAATAAATCAGCTCCATCCCATCCTCCTCCATCAAATTTCCGCCTCAAAGAAACATCCAACACCCAAGATCCTCCTCTGCACTAAAGAGAGACTTTGATCATGATTTTCTTCTCCTTTTTCTTGACCAATAAAAGAACTTGTCTCTCAACGAAGCTCCACCCATCCAACAGTCCACTTACCTGAGTTACCTCCAATCTTAACACGACTCAGATGATTGACTTGATGGCGATGACCAGCAGTCTTATGAAAAAAGTACTGTTGTCCCCTTCCCACATCTCACACAATCCCTGTCTCCATCTCAATCTCCTCAAGCCATAATGAGCCTTCACCACATTCCTTTCCTTGCTGTCTTCTTCGATCGAGCGGAGTCCATCTTCCTTCTGGTCAAGTGCAGTAATCTTCTGAAGTAATTTATCTTCATTCTCGCTTCTCTCCTCCTCCTCCTGAATCCAGTTGGTGACCTTCCCTTTTCTTGCACGGCTGCGGTTCTTGTCCACTTGTATGTAAGAGGATCTGGACTCGGCTGCTATTTTCTTTTACGTTATAGTGGCTGTTGTAGTTGTAGTAGGTTTTAAGCTAATCATTAAAAAAAAAATGGTGTGAAGAGTCCATAAAATATTTTAAGTACACAAGAAATAGATAACTTGACAAGTCAACTTACTTGAAACCTGACCTCTGTATAAAACACGAAAGAGAAATATATAAACCACAAAAACTTAAAACCCCCAAAAAAGGTATACAGAAGTGACGTAAATTGATACAAAAAAAAAAAGCCTCAAAGAGAACTCACTCTCAAGGTACAAAGAATAAGGGAGCACTGACATGCATTATGTGATCGATCTCTCAGCTGACAAAGCCAAAGATCAGTTGATTCCGCCACGTAAAAGCTAGTATAAATGAAGAATGCTAAAGCTCGGAGAAACACTAAGATACAAGGAGGTTTAACTTTACAAAGATGCTGATAATTATCATGAACTACTAACATACAGAACAGGGACCAATCCAGCCATTTTCCCGTCTCGCCCAGGCCGCTTTTTCTTCACCTGTAGTCAATCGTGTATCATTTGATAGGTACAGTACACTCTTTGCAGATTGATATTGCAAAGCAAGAGCATCGGATTTACTTACATAGAACCAGCCATCAACTTCATAATTAATCTCAACTTCTTCTCCAGCAGACAAGGTCAACTACAAGAGGGAAAAGTCATGCTCATAATTGACTCCAAAATCATAGGAAAAATATCACAAATGGAATGAAACATGTATTATTGCATAGAGAAATACAGACAGCAACATCATACAAAAGAACAAAACTTTGGACCGTAGTGTACCTCATCATCACCACCAGCAGTGAAATCATATAATGCCTTTCCAAATTGTGGGTTCTCAGTTGCATCCTCATCACTCTGGTTTCCAGGCCCAGCCACAGGATTCTCAAAGGAATACGTTCTCTGCATTGCTGACGTTGAGTATGATGAGTATTCTTCTCTGACCTGAAAAGAGCTCATGATTTAGAGCAGATGAACATCTCTCAGTAATCAAAAATGAGTAGACAAGAAATCAAAGTGCTAACCGGTGATCCCGTGTCCTCATAGGTTGTTGACAAGGATCCCATAGAAGTATTGCCGAACCTGCTTGCAGCTGGTGTGGATCTACTCTCCTGTTCAGTGAAAGTACAAGTACGTAGATGTTAGCCTCTTCCAGTTTTGGAATTCCCTATAATACTATATGGCCCAAACGATCAAATAAGGTGTAACACTCAGATATAGCCTGCTATATACTAGTATGTAAGATATAAAATCCTTTTTGCTGCATCACATTTAGAAATTGATGACGAATACAAGCAGAAGAACTTAGATAACAATAGTGTTTAAATGAACTACCCTCAATCCCATACAAGTGGGTTCATATACGAAGCATGATAATATATGTTTTCATTGATTACTGTAGCTGATACTTTGATATAAGCATTAACCTCACAAGTCAAAAAGGTTAGTTGTGATTTGAACATTAGTTAGATGGTCTACTGGAAGGATGATCAGATGAGCATTTGCTACTATACTTCTCGTCCTCCAATCTTCTCCATGAACTAATGTTTGAAATTATTCTAAATCACAATTAAGAACCCAGATCCATTTATTAAGCAAATTAAAAAATAAAGGATAGCATGATTTATCTGGTTGGCAATTGCATACCGGTTGTTGTGAAGCTCCGTAGCCTGTTGGATGTGAACTAAACAAGGATGGGTAGTTCATACCACCAAAATGGGAGGAAATTGAACTCTCAATGGAGCCAGTTGACTCTGGAGAAGATGCTCCAGATGACCTAGCATCATCATCCTAGAAAAAAAAGGAAAAGAAAAATGCTTACCAAAGAGTTTTCCCAAGATGTTTTCTATTAGAGGAAAGAGAAGGAATCGGTTTATCACGCTACCTCTGCTTCATATGATTGTAACATGGACTTTGCCCATAAATCTTCATAAGTAGCTGATGGCCGAGAGGTAATGTTCTCCTCCTCTGCATCAGGAGCATCAGTTCCAGCACCAGCGAGAAATTCATTTACCTAAAAAAAAAATAGAGACGGCATGAATCTCAGATAAACAGCAAAAACAAAGTCATATGAAGTGTAAAAGTAAAAGGCAACTTTGAGAATGCAGTAGTTCATCAATAAGAGGTCTACCTAGATGTTCCTTCAAAGTTCCAATAATTGAAAAAAAATTATGTTGGCTGCCAACATGATGTCAACCTCTACGAATCAATGAATTTCAAATTTAATGTATTCGATGAAAGAGGAACACAAAAAAGTCATGAATGATCACTTAGCAGTCATGCAGGATATAGAAAACTTTCTGAATTCCGCTATATTTCAGAAGAGGCTAGATAATAATGGAAGAGGACAACATTGAAGTAGGACATTACAATAGACTGCTCAAAAAACAAGAAGGAAATTACAGTAACCTCCTTAATGTAAGTGACAGAGAGCAATATAAAACACAAAACATAACAAGCCTTACTAATTCCTAAGAGAACCACTTAGTTTGAATATAATTTGGAATTGTATAAAAAATAGAAACAAGCACAATCAGTTTCCATAGTGTGATTCCCAATACAATTGCAAAGGATATAAATAAAATACTGGTATGACTTTATGTATGAAGAGTCTTGAGAACTACTAAGCTAGGTTTCTCACCCTTTCCATTGCAGTTGCATTGTTTCCCCACAAGCCATCCTCCAAGCCTGCTGCCCAGGCATTGGCAAGTTCAGGGTCAATGGTGTCAGGCTCTTTATGTGTTGCTTTAAATTCATATACAAGATCTGATATCCCAGTAGCAACAGCAGGATCATTCAGACCACTGGATGCGCTTATATTGTGCCGGTTGCGGTAGATGTCAATAAGCTTTGCACTGTGACCAAAATAAAATATGCAAGTGAGACCATGGGACATGCAATTTACTGTTATCAAATAGATGATAAGGAAAAAAAATACAGTAGTTTTCTATCATTATATATCCTTAAACAGAGCAAATCCAGATGTGTTGCTATGTTTTCTAACCTTAATATTCCCACAATGAGATCGTATGAACAACATGAATCTTCAAAATAAGACTAACACAGGTTTCAGATGTGGTATTTATGACAGAAAAAAGCTAAAATAGATCTGGCGGCATACTACAAATGCAACTTAAAAGGTAAATGACATAATACGAATATGAAGAAATTATTAGCAGAGAATCATGTAAGACATCACATTAAAAAAATCAAAAAAACTGAATGGTCAGTAATAGTGAGATCAAACTGTACTAAAATGTTTGACTTAAAGATAAATGTAGCCAAGAGCTTGTCATTTATGGATTTTAGGTTTCTAATCAAGAATTTTATGTTAATTTTATGTTTTTAATTAAATATCTTACAATGCTGTGCATCAATGTTGTAAGTTTCTAACCATGAAACTCCACGTCAGGAAGATAAAAATGCTGATTCTCCAACAACTAAGATAATGTTTCAACATGTGACAGATGTTCGTCTCAATCAACAAGACCAAGAACTTTGTTTTTAATTCCAAAAATCAATATTCAGGTTGCAGATAGGCCTCAGTGGGGATTCAGAATAGGAGGCATGAGCTGAATGGAAAATTTGGATAGGCGAAAAACCTTCAAAGCTTTCATCATCATTAAATGTCATCATTAGTTCATCACCATGCAAGTTGCCAAATTGACTTAAGCTTGTATTCTACATTTCTACCCAGATAAAAAAAGAAATTAAATCATTTGTCAAAAGATCAAAAGCAAGTTAATTTCTTAGTTCAACAAAGCTTAGCACTGCAGAGTACAGATAGATATTAGTGGGGACTGAGATTGTCATATGATCCAAATGGCAAATTCAAGAAAAAATATAGGACTAGTAAAACTTCCCATCATACAAGATAGTACCTTGTTGGACCTAGAGGAAGATATTTTGCTCTTGGTACATAACAGAACAGTGAAACAAAATCGAGTAGCCTCTCATGAGTCTCATAAAGTTTCTTAAGTTCTTCATCTGTCCATTCCTGCTTACTATTGTCATGATTGCGGATTTCTCTGGACAGAAGAAAAGACATAGTATCATGATAAGACTGTAAGGTGCATCAGTAAGTGACGGAATTCAAGTATATTGCTCCTTACTTGATTAGATCATCCTGTGATCTATACATTTCATCAAGGACTTTCAGCATGGGGCTGATTAATGTTCCAAGTCCAGTACCACTAGCACCCTGATCTTCCCCGTTACTAACTTGCATGTCAGAAAATTGAGCCTGCACCCCTCCCAAAGATAGAGCATGCAGGAATTCATAGATCTGTAACCTAAAAGGCTCCCCTGATCTGATAGCCATAGTCGTAAGTGCTTGAGCAGCGACAATTCGAACCTGAGTCCCATTAGCAAAGGGGAAAAGGCAACACAATAATCATTAGCACATGGCATTAATTTAAATAGAACTAGTCTTCAGATTAACAGAGTTACAGAAAGCTTCCAAATTATAACCAATGCATACCTCCCAGCTTCCACTGAAAGCACATCTCTGAAGCCGTGTCAATGCACCAGCCAGAGTGGGATTACGAGAACTAGCAGCAGCCACCATCTTATCTGCATCCAACATCATTAATGCAGTACCAGGAGGAGTGGCAGATTCCCAAGCATATTCAGATGCAGCATAATTTGCATTTTCACCAAGAAACCAAACCTGCATAAGTAAACATTACTGTTAATAGACTTAGGATGAAGCCCTAAAGAATACGTATGCATTAACAAATTCACAAAGAATTAAGGCTATATGCTATACTTACGGCAGCCTGCACGAGCTTCTGCAAGGCAAGAGCTGACTTCGGATCTGAAGCAGACACTCTATCTACGGATGTAAGCCCTGACATTGACCCAGGTTGAGGAGGAGGTAAATCAAGAACAACAGTGACAGCTTCCAATGCTGTGTGCTTCCCACTAGGCCCAGCCCCAACGAGGCATGTCTGAAAAAACAAGAATGCAATGATGAGGGCCATAACAGGACTGCAGAATTATCCATCAAACCTCACTGCAGAACATTTTGAATTTGAAGCCTGAAAACAAGAAAGCATGTAGCTCTGAAGACACAGGAACCATTTATGAACCGGAGAAACTGATAAAGTCCAAACATATGATGCTTACATTTTAGAAAATGAAATAGAATGGCCAAAATATCAGTACCATATGAAATAACAAAAGGATATGTCATGTAGCATTCGATAATATAACACCAGCAGTGTTTCTTCTGAGCACTGGATGGCCATCCTAAGAGGTTCAATAAATTCATATAATCTAAGGGCTATATCAATCAAGAGTATTGCTAGGGTATTGAAGATATTCATGAAATAAGCCTACATAATATGAAACAGTCCAAAAAAATCATAAGGATGACTTATCTTGTATAAGACAAAAGAGAACAGTAAGGACATAAAAATGAGTTAACTTATATCACTGAATGGCTCTTAACATTGAGAAAAAAAAATTGATCACAGAGCAATCACAAAGAAAGATCTGCTCAGAAAACCTTGAAATTTAAAATCAACTTCTTCAAAATCACCACTATGTTCTATCAATAGTATAACAAAGTCAAATGGTCATGTTCTGTATAGCTCATGATATTGCATAATTGCATTATTACTTGCTAGCTCCATGTTCTGTATAACTAAAAAGAACAAATTGTAGACATAGAAATGAACTCACTTTCCACAGAAGTTGCAAAACATCTGCATCAATCTTTCCTGGAACTTTGGTTGCAAATATTCTAGCAATTTTTAGGAGAGTGACTGCCATCTCTGGAGTTGCCTGGCAGGAGAAAAATAATGAATGTCAGAAAAAAATGGAAAAATAATACTACAAATACAACTAATACAAAATATGTCTACAATCATTAAGATGGGGTTATTTTTAATAGTGAATTTGTTTTTGTAATAAAGTACGCATACATGCATCTAGAATGAGGACAACTTCAAAGACATCATCACCTAATGGATCAAAGCTCTCAAGATACAAAAAGGATCCTTCAAAATGCAAGATGAAACTATAGAACAAAAATAAATTAAATACAAAGAAAGGAGAAAATATCCCAATTTTCAGACACTGGAGAATTACCTTGAACCGTGCATGCAATGTCAGCAAAATGTCATTCAGCAAAGCAGATGGCCAAGCTGGGTCAGAAAGTTCACATGCAATAATAGATTCCAATTCCTCAAATGACTCATGTGGGTTTTGCATCCAGATGAGAGCTTTAACCACCATCGCTCGGACATATACACATTCACATGCTACTGTAGTGCGCACTACTTCCATTAGTGAAGCTAATAAACTTGCAATAGTGTCTTTGCCACCTGAGCCACTAGACAATGGTATGGCCCTGGAGTTCATAGCTGCATAAATGCTTTATATCAGATATTCAAGAATTTTACAAAAAAATAATCATGAAAAGCATTACATGATGATATTCAATTTCTATTCTAACACAGAATGACGGAATTCCACTAAAATTGTAGACAACAGTATGGAGTTCATATTGAGAATTGTTTAAATGATGAACCATTCACAAAAAAACATTTAGACAACTCTCAAGTTTTCATCTTTAATAATAACTTGGAACATGTTACCATAAATAACTAAAATTATATATTGAAAATATATTATAAACCAGTATAAAAAACCATGAACATGAGCCAATTCAAAAAAGGAGAAACCCAATGCAAGGTGTTCCCACCAGTATAGGATAATCGGGAGGCTCTATATGTATGCAGCCTATACACCCCTGCATGTGGAGAGACTGTTTCTGTGACTCTACCCTATGACCTCCCTGTCACAATGGAGCAAGCATACCGTTGCAATCTAGGTTCACCCTCTAAGCAAAACTGATTCACATTTACTAAAGAAACTTCAATGTTCCCCATCTTTCAAATAGATGGGATTAAAAGAAAATCTGATTGTTGTAGGTGATAAATTACTTAAAAGTAAATTATGTAGGGTGTCAAGATTCATAACCCTAGGGCCCAGCAACTAAGGACGGAAAAATTAATATCAAATATTCATATATTTGTTGGATTTCCAAGATAAAAAAAAGTCCTGAATATTACATTCTGATTGTGAAGTCTCATTGAGATCCGAGTCAGCATTGGCTGTATCTGAATATACGCTGAGCTGGATTCCTTCATTGTCGTGGTATCCTAAAGCATATGCTGCAGCCCTGCTCTTGCCCATTTCCAGGACGACTCTGGCTGCTGAATGAAGCACAGGACGAGAGAAACTTCGGAAGGAGCTCTCCAATCTGAAGAAAGGGAAGAAAGTAACGTTAGAGAGGAGAAAATACAACTGGGGCAATGGGCATTGGCCTACAATATTACAACTGGACAGGAAAAATCATAAACCTTCTCATTACAAGTTTGATGAGAGGCTGAGGACGCCTAGGTTTAGGAGCAGACTTGCTGCTATTTGGCTTTGGTGGAAGAGTCTCTTTAGTTTGAGCATCGTTATCCTTCGATGAAACAGATGGTGCCTCTGGTAGTTTGAGGATTTCTCTAGTTAATCGAACCCATCCAGCAGCTCGCTCTTCAGTTCTATAGAAGTAATGGATTAGACAAACTGATGTATGAAACATGTAAGCAGCAACATATAAAAGCAAAACGACAGCAAAACATTATGATATCTGTTCTGTCACACAGAAACGACTAAAGAGTGGCCATGTTCTTGAAGGGAATCAGAAAGACACCTCTCACTATTGTCAAATTTTCCCAATACACACAGTACTGCCTCAAAGCAGACTCTATCACTGGGGTCTAGAAGTAGCTGATAGAGCACAGAGGTGAACTGAGACTTAATGTCAGGCCTTTCTGCAAATAAGTGCTTCAAATTATATTCAGTGATCTAACAAATGTTTAGAATAGGATTGATTGAGAAGAAACTATCTCAAACAGTGCATACCATCTAAAACACGAGCTGTGGACAACGTATGGCACAACCTAGCAAGAGATACCCTAGCAAGCACATCATGCAAATGGAGAACGTCCTGCAAGGCACCTGCTTCAGATAATGTGCAGCTTTATTTAGCATGTCTGACAGAAGATTTCTGAACATGAGATCAATTCAAGAGATTTTGCAAACATCAATTCAAAATTGTCATGCTGCACAAACTAGAAAAAGAGACCCTAACAAGTACATCATGCAAAGCACCTGCTTCAGATAATGTACAACTTTACCTGGCATCCTGACAGGTGATTTAGGAAACTAAGATCAACCGAGAAAAAAATTTGCACTTAATGATCCAAATTTGTATGCAGAAAACAAAATAGAATGTTCTTTTGAGAAACCAAAAATGAAAATAAAAGAAAAGACCCAATGTATCTCGAAGACTTAAAGTGCAATGAAGCTTATAGTCTCCACTTGTTGGGCAATACAGAATGCAAGATTTTTGCAGTTCAGGTGCAGAAAGGTGAACTATTTTTAGTCTACGGTGTTCAAGACACATGGAGAATTTAGTGTCTTTTATCCTAGTAATACAGCATTCATCATTTTTTAATTAAATACCATGGAAAATGATATTAGGTTCAGCATTGGGGCTCACTTAATCACGTAATGGTTTTATTCTGGGTGGCATACTAGACTATTACATAGAAACCTATTCAATCAAAGCCGATTGTTTCTTGAACAAGAATCCTATATTCCAAAAGAAACCATTATACAGATTGGTTACGGATGCAGTCAACCAATCCAAAATTTTCCAAATTCATGTAATAAATTGGGAAATATCTCTCAACTTTCAAGAAAAAGAAAAGTCGTTGCAAAACATACAGGGATCATGAGAGGCTCTCGTCATCGCAGCACAACTACGCAAATCTTTCTCAAATTAATATTCGACCAAAGTCATACCAGTGTCACCAGTTCCCTATCCTCTGGTACTACATTCTACAACTGAAACCCATCTTTTATGAAGTCCACAACTTATTCTATCCAAGAACTACAGCTGGTTCCTAAGATTGCTGTAATGATCCTAAGTAGCAAACATGAAACTCTCCAATGTTAAATATATCAATTTAAAATCTCAAAGAGCTGTCATAGATCCATCACAAGTTCACAACTCAAAGCACTAGGTGCCTCTTTTTCCCACACCTGTTAGGTTTCCTTGTCCTACAAATTATTTAATCCAGAACCATATTGGTTGTCCTGGAGTATTTCAGTGATCCAGTCTGACATCCCTTCAGAACAGAAAGCTATGCTTCTCACAGGTTAGAATGCTTGGAAAATTACATGAGAAGAAAGGCAAGAATTGACAAGCCCGAGGGATTACATGAATGATTTCAACACTGAGAGTAATATCAATATTGGGCTTGTTGTACCTTCATCAACTGGTAACCCATCTATATCTAAATCACAAATAACAAGGATTGGAGTTCTTTGCCAATGTCTAGTAACATCTTTTCATGGTAAATTATAAATTATCTATAAAAAGATTTTAATTTAAAAAACAATGAAAAGAAAACATACCTCCAGGAAGTGCAAGTTTTCCTGCAAAGCAAAGTCAACCAAGAAAACTGTTAGTCTGAGGATCAATGTGCACAAGGGCACCGTAATAAGGAACAGAAGCAGGAGAAGTTCTATAGTCCCAAACTCTACGAGATTGACTCCTTTTCATCCAGGATAATATGCCTCACATAATTCTATCTCATTTAAAACATTGACTTTTCCATTGGTACTGACAAAATAGATAAATTTATTGCTGAAATTGAGTCTTAAACTGACCTAAAGCCATTGCAACCGAATATGGATCTCTTGAAGCTAAATCAGATATCATTGCTAGAGCATGCCTCACAGCGACAGGATCAGCAAATGAAACCCTAAAATTGAAGCAAATAGGTGCTGTAGTGATTTTATTGATGAGTTCTCTAAAAAATAAAATTAACTGACATGATTTATATCATAAATTCATAATAAGGTACTTGGAAAAATGCAAAAATGTAGATGATGAAGAGAAAC
This sequence comes from Posidonia australis, assembly GCA_024699735.1. Lineage (NCBI taxonomy): Eukaryota > Viridiplantae > Streptophyta > Magnoliopsida > Alismatales > Posidoniaceae > Posidonia > Posidonia australis. The sequence goes on from JAMKQA010031601.1 coordinate 23,309, forward strand.
ATGAGTGTTTCACATAAAGAATGTCAGTAAATTTATCATGTTTATTCCAATTTGTGGACAATATAGTGGAAAATTCCAAGTGTATATCATGAGTCATTAAATTTTTAGGGTGGATGTGTCCAACTAAAGCTCAAAGGCAGGTACATGTGAACATATAAGAACACAAAGAACAACATAGATACGAACCTTTTAAAGGGTCACTGAGAATATATGTGCAGAGACCTCCAAACTTCAGTTGAGATTGAAAAGACAATTTATGTTCATAAACCCCACAGACAATTTTAGGCAAAGGCATTTGAAAGAATACTACATCATAATAATTAAATTAAATACAAGTGAAAAAACAGCTCATATTAACAAAACCATCCAAATTTCTGGCACTGAAACTTAACCACAAATTTCTGTCCCTGGGGCACATAGGTATTTCTTTAAGAAAAGGTGAAATGAAACCCATATTATTAAGGTGCCAATACAAAAAGAAATTCAACAACAATAAAAGAAAAGGCTAAAACAGAGCTAAAAAATCAAGTTCATCAGCCCTCAAGCCGAAAAAACCCAAATGACCAAGACTTGGAGAGCCTCCATGCAATGTCTCAAGCATCACCCATGGAGGTAGATGAGCCACGGAAAATAACTTCATTGTGCATCCACCAGATGATCCAACACGCAGCATGGAAAAACAGAAGAGGCAGCCCCTTAACCCCAGGTTGATTTTTCCTTCTAGGCAGCATCATAAAATAACCCGAGAGTACGTAGTTAAATCATAAATCTCTGATTCACCAAATTATGCCCATCAACCCTTTTTTCTTACCCTTGAATGGCTCGATGAAGAAATGCAGGATTTCCAGGATCAAGAGGAAGTCTTCTCAAAGCACTAAGAGCAGCATACTGCAAATTGTTCCGAACAGTAGTCTGCAAGTTTGGAAACAAAATTTCAGATGTAATTTGTGATAATCAAGTGCATATATATATATATAGATAGATAGATAGATATATTAGAATTAGGTCCTTCTGGGAATGTAGGACATGAGGGTATTTTGGTGTGATAAGTTATTTATCAGAAAATCACAGCAGAATCAATAGCAAGCATGGTTTTACACTTCAGTTTCTTGTCGGACATTTGCAAGTTGAAATACAATCACATGTCCACAAAATATCGACAAAAATGCAATTTAAAAATCACTTTTGTTCACAAGATTGTCATGTTGGTGTCGCGACAGGAAATTGAAAACCGCCTTGGTGTCACAAGATTGTCAAATAGAGAAGTATACCTCTTTATCACCACCTTGCTTTCCTAAAACACCTTTCTTACGTTTTTGCTTTGCATCACCAACCTGACATCAAATATACATGATTTCTAGAGAGAAAACAAATGTAATAGAAATTTCATCACTAAAGGTAAGGGTGGGAATTTTCAAGAAACACCATGACAATCATCACGAAGAAGTGAAATAAAGATTTTCCATTTTTGCGATAAAGGAATAAAAAATGTTGCTACATCCAATTTGACCTATAGATGTTGTGGGCACATAATATGAGTGAATCATGACTGACCTTCTCAAGAATGCCGAACACAATTTCATATAATTTGCCTAGAATCTCAGAATTGCTTGGAGAAGCAGAAGTAAGTGCTTTTAAAGCTGCAAGTCTTCGTGCATGAACTTCAAAATATCAATATAAACAAGTCAATATTGTTATCTACAACCAAGAAAGAGTAACAAGAAATTCACCAAGAATACTAATGACTTTGAAAAAGGTAGTTGTTTGATGCATAATTAATGCAAGAGAGATTCTTAGTAACTTGGAAAAAGGTAGTTTTCTTGATGCATAATTGTTGCAAGAGAGATTTACCCAGATGGCAAATCTGGAATACAAGTTTGGACAGGTTATACTTTTTCCAAGTAACAAATGCATAAAGTAGTGATATCTACATGAGTCAGACTGACAACAAGAGACTAAGGTAAAGGTGAAAGCCAGCTTGAACTTGTTGATCGGATGTGAGTAAGAGAAACATAAAAAATTTGTTAGAATGATATAAATAATTAGGGTGTTACATACTTGTACCCTAATAGACACATACTTTACAGATATGAGTTTGAAATGCCACAAAGAGAAAGCAAAGGGTGATCTGAAATACTGGTACAATTTCTTGTAACAAGTCTCAAAACACTTCTTTCTTCAAATAAGTATACAGCTTCAAGTATGTTAGTGTCATATCTGCATAACGTTTTTGGAATTACTGTTTTTTTTGGCCCCTTTTTGAGACAATTTTTTGAATTATTGATGCAGCAATAATAATGGTAACATCATCTTTAAAGCTCAGCACAATGTACAACCTTCGGCATCAGGATTTGAAGCCTCTGCAGTAAGCTGCCCCACAATTCTAGGTACAACATCTGCTCGAGTAACCCCTCCAACAGCATCAATGTCAGCTAGTGCATCCCAATTAGGTGTCGGAATTCCACCAGCAGCACTTAAACCTTGAGAACCACTGTCTGATAAAATTCGAGCCAAGTAATAGTAAACATAGCGTAATACACTCCTATCTTCACATTGTTGATGAAGCTGCAGCATGTGTCAGAGGAGAAATAAAATCAACTACTGTTTTTACACGAGTAGGGTATAACAGTCCACAACTTGCTGCAGTATTTAAATAAATAAAAACAGTAGCAAAAGATATAACAGATCATGCTACAGTATAAAAGACATTGATCCCCCTGAAAATACTCTAGCAAAAGATATAATATGAGGCATAGCCAGCTGGGATTTTATATTAACAAATAAAAGCAATTTGTGTGCATAGATTGTGGTTTTTTTTTTAAAGGAAAAAGATGAGATGATTCTCATTAATCTAAATAAGCATCATCTCCAATTATCAAAATGCGGTACATAATCCACTCATTCTTGCAAGCCAAGAATAAAAGTATGACCTATTTTGATGACAGAGGACTATCAGGGAAATAAATGTAGTCAACCAGATAAGGTAATAAGGATGCAATACAAAGGATTACAAGGAAAACATAGAATGTAAGAAGAGCCTCACAAATCATACCATAAGAAGGGAAGGTGCCACAGAAGGATCCACTGAGTTGTACACAGCGAGTTTGGGAAAGACATGATTAACCAACTGCTTCTGCGAACTTTTCTGCAATTATATGGAAGAGAATCTGTTAAATAGCTACTTCTAATAACTCAGATGAACAATTAAGTGATAAAGTTAAGATAGCAGAAACCTGGTCTGAAGTTGCCGCAAGTTCATGGACACTTCTTACCAACTGGGAATATGACACAGGCTGCAAATAAAAAAAGAACAATATTTGAGAATTGATCGTGGAAATACAAATGGCAATTGTGAACTCATGGGGTTCCTTAATTACATGTGCCTAGTATACTCGTCAGTACGAAAAAAATCTAGCTAATAAGCAGACTAAAAAGACTGAGACCAGGTTCTTCTAATACAGTAAGTGATTCGCAACCAAGTCAAGTTAGAAGTGCCCACTCCAAATAATTGGTTCAAGATACAGTTAATGCTTTTGTAAATGAAAGAAATAGATTGTTCGGTACAGTGTACACCATTCAAACGACCCAGCTATTTCCATTCCTTTAGCGGTAACCCAGCGCTCTCTTAAGGTGGGCGACCAGCTATAAATTCCAGTAGAAGTGGGAAAAACTCTAGATTATCGGGATGCTGAACAGAATTTAACAGGAAGAAGCCCTTTATTCTCTTCCACAGCCTAAAAATCCCCGCCGAAGTGAAAATCGCGAGCAATTTATAGCAACATTGCAGTAAACAAAAAAATAATCCAATTTTGAGGGAAACTTGTTACAAAGACTAGGCGAACCTTTTTCTTCTGTCTCTGCGGAATGGTGCGAACGGGATTGAGAGCCTTGGCGGCGCTGATGGTGTCAGCCTGGATCTGCTGCAAGGCCCCTCTCTTCGACTTCCTCTCCGTCGGGACCGGCTTTCCCAGCGTGGACCCAGAAACAGCGGCAGCGGAAGACGACGACGACGACGAATTGCCCACCGCTGTAGCGGAAGACGGAGGAGGCATGGAAGTGGGATCTGAAGTGATGAGATCCATGAGGGTCGTGCCACCACCACCACCGCCGCCGGATTCCTGGCCGGGCGACATGGTGGGGCAGTGTTCGAAGGGGAGGGAGATCTAGGGATGCGGTGGTTCGTGGATCAGTGGCAGGAGGTGCCGGATCGATCCGTTGCCGTTGTATTGGATCGATGAGGAGAGAAGGAGGGAGAGAAGAGAGAAGGGATTTTATATGTGGGAGGGAATTGATGTGTGCGTGTGTGTGTGTGAGCTTACAGACAAAATGGGAAAAATGGGAAGCTTACACAGATGATCTCAATACCAAGGCCAATTAACACCCACAATGCTTTTTCCTAGGAAAAACAAACAGCCACAATTCCTTCAAGATGGGGGATGATGTATGATTATTTTCAGTAAGCTCTTGTTTAGCAAGTAATGTTGGACATTCCAACTTCTAATGTGTTTTGCAGTAATGTTGTAAACCTATTAAATCAGACAATCATGTTTGGACCGGAGTCTTGGATGTGGACTCTCCTGCTCCTATCTCTACTTCTTCATTTGTAATTTGCCTTTGTCCCAAACTCTGTTGGAATTCTTCCAAATCTTATGACTCATGAGAGTAATTGTATCCTTGCTACTCTCCTGTTTGGTGATAACCCTCTTTCTCCTTTAACTAGTAGTACTTTAACCTCAGAGGAACCACCACGCTCTCCTAAGATCACAAAATGCTATCCTCGGCCTCGTGAAGATCCCTTCCTTGTTAGATCTCTTGATAATCAGGAAAATAGCTATAAGTTAATTCTTGATGTTATTCTATCTAAGTTTATGTTGGCCGAACAAATGACTAGGAAGCTAAACAAGGAGAAATTCAAAAAAATGCTTGTAATACTAAAAAGCGATAATGAGGTGGACCTTAGTGCTATGGACTGTGAGTTGGTGTTTGGAGTTTCTGTGCCAATTGTCTCTAGCACCGGTATAGATTCTAGCAATCCTTCTTGCCAACATGTTTGTAGAGAATTAACTTCTAATTCTTCAATCAGCAATGACTCTTATTTTACAACAAAATCTTCTGATACTAAAAGTAGGAATGTTGAGATTGAAAATAATTTCTTTATCTGGCCTTCATATTCAGAATTTTTCCAATTTTGTCATAATATTGGTATTTTGTTGGGCTCCAGCTAGGAGACTAAATAGTTTCTAAACATTGTGAGAGCACAGCAATCCCTACCACCAATTAACTTGGAGAAAGACTATAGTTGTATGGAGAGTCTTAGGATCCTTTGCTTGCATTCTTGATTTATATTATGATTATTCTAGCATGAAACATCAGACGTCTTGGAAGTAGTGGTAAGCATAGAGCAGGTAGGAATCTGGTCCGTAATGTTAAATGTGATATTCTAATACTTAGTGAATCTAAACTTGATAATCTTCTCTTGGCTGTATCCCATACTTTGGGAGGTGAGAGATTGAATAGATGGGAATCCCTTCCCTCCTCAAGGAGTATCATTATTGGATGAAATGACAACATTCTGTAAAAATTGAACTTGGTCATTAAGAATTATAGTATCTCAATTCTCTTTAGGAGCATACCAAATTCTTTTGACTGGTGGCTTGCTAGGGTGCATAGTCCTTGCTATCCACCATTAAAACAGTCTTTCCTAGAGGAACTTGGGGACCTTGGTGATATGATTAGCATCACCTGGATTATTGGTGAAGATTTGAATATTACAAGATTCACCACTGAGCACTCTAATGCTATTCGAATTTCGACTACCATGATAAAATTTAATGATTTTATTTCCTCCAACGGTCTACTGAACTATATCCCGAATAACTGCCTCTATACATGGTCTAATCTACATGTCTCATCAAGTATGGTTAGACTAGCCAGGTTCTTAGTTTCTCCTGGATGAGAATCTCACTTCCAGTATGCTCATAGTTCAGGGAAATCTAGAACTACCTCCGACCATATCCGTATCTGTTTGAATAATTCTATCCCTCCCAGGGGTTCCTTCCCATTTAAATTATTCAATTCTTGACTCACAATTGATGGATTCAAGAAACTGATAACAGAAACTCTGGATAATTTTTCCTTCAACAACAATCCTATTAATGGCCTAACCTATAAACTTAAACATCTAAAGAAAGCCATTAAGTAGTGGATTCCTAGTAAGAGATTGGAGAGAAATATTAGGTTGGAGGAGATCGAATTGCATATCATTGATCTGGATACTCAAGCTGAGTCGAGGCAATTATTTAGGTATCTATGAGAATTGTATCAATCACTTGAAAATGAACATTATAAGCTACTTTTAGAGTAGAAATTATATTGGAAATAGAGATCTAGAGTACAATGGTTAAAAGAGGATGACCTCAACACAAGTTTTTTCCATAAAATAGTTAATGATAGGAGAAAAAAAAACTTCATTATTTCTCTAAAAATAGATGAAGCACAAGTTAATATCCCACAAATAATTAATAATGCTTTTGAAAATCACTTTTTTCAACTATTTAATAATAAAACGATCTATCATGGAAACATTAATTGGGATATTTTATTCCCATGTAAAATATAGTACCTTAGAATTTTAGAGGGTCAATTCTCAAAGGAGGAAATCATGACAGGAGTATTTGGATTGATTGGAAATAAGTCTCCTGACCCTGATGATTTTTTCATGAGCTTCTTTCACCAATTATAGAAATCATCAAAGGTGATTTGATAAACTTGTTCAGATACTTAGAAAGGACCTCTGATATTAATGCATTAAAAGGAATCAACCAAACTTTTATCACCCTTGTGCCAAAAAAGATGGATTGTCAGAGTGTTTAGGCTTATCACCATATAAGCCTTCTGAATAGTTCCCTTAAGATAATATCTAAATGTCTAGTTAACGGATTCAATCCTATTTTGAACTCCCTTATTAATAATAGTTAATGTGCTTTCCTTCCTGGAAAGAGCATATTTGATTGTTTTTTAGTAGCACAAAAGATTCTGCATTTCATGCATCAATCCAATCATCTTGGCCTAGTGTTAAAGTTAGATTTTGAAAAAACATTTAACAATGTTAACTGAGATTTTCTAATCAAATCCCTAAGAGGTCTTGGTTGTGTAGAAATTTGGATTTTTTGGATAAAGATGTACATCAACTCTTCAAATACTCTATTTTAATAAATGGTATGCCAAAATGATTTTTTGAAGCTTCCAATGGGTTGAGACAAGGTGATCCACTACCTCCTTTACTATTTATAGTAGCAACTCATGTGTTAAATCGAATGTTGAGCTTAGGCATTCAGAATAATCTAATATCTGGCATTCAATTCCCTAGAGATGGACCTATAGTACTCAACATTCAATATACAAATGACACAGTCTTGTATTTAGCTCCAAGAGAAGACTACATTATCAACATTAAAAGGATTCTAGCATGCATTGATTTCAAAATAAATTTCAGCAAATCCCCTCTAACTGGTTTTGGAGTCCAGCAAAATGATATTAATAAATATTGTAGTATTCTAGACTGTAAGCAAGAACCCGTACCTATTAAATACCTTGGTTTATCTCTTCATTACAGGAAAGCCTCTTACAGTGATTGGGTACTTGTGATAGAAAAATTAAATTCAAAGCTTGCAATTTGGAAAGGAAAACTTCTATCCCTTGGTGGTAGGTTCATACTTGTGAATTCAGTTCTATCTGCCATATCTACTTACTATCTTTTGATCCTTCACCTGCCTGCTAGGGTGGCTTCTGAGATTGATTGTCTTAGAAGTAGATTTCTTTGGTGTTCATCGAGCTCTACTAACAATGGATATCACCTAGTCAATTGGCAAAGACTATGCTAATCCAAGATGCAAGGAGAATGGGATATTATCAACATTAAAAACTTTAGAAGTGCACTCAAATATAAACGGCTATGGCAACTTCTTGAGACTAATCCCAAGCTTAAGTGGACTGAATTAATTAAGTCTCGACATTTATCACGCAATAACACTGGTTCCTTGCTAAATGTTGATTCACAAGGGTCTCCATTATGGTCAGAACTTAGGAGACGTTTCCCTATTCTGGATACATTTTCTAAATTCCTCATTAATTGTGGAGATCAAACTATCTTCTAGGAAAATACTTGGTGGGAGATGGCGGTGTTAAAAAATAGTCTTCCTGAATTATATCAGTTGTCTAAATTGAAAAAGAACTCAGTAAAAAAAATGTAGATTAAGTTTAATAGTGACTTTTTGGACTTATTTAAGTATCCTAGGAATCATAATCTTGACTTTGATATTTTACAACAACAATTGAAAAAATTCTCTGAGATTGTTAATAGTTTACAGCTAAATGATGAATCTGATAAAATTATTTGGACCCTAACCACCAATAATTCCTTCTCAGTTAAAAGCTATTATGATTCTTTAAATGATGGTGGACTAAGATGTCCCTTCAATAATAGTATCTGGAATAGTAAGATTCTAATAAAAGTTAAACTCTTTCTCTAATTGACAATTCAGGATAAGATTCTATCCAAGGAAAATCTCATGAAAAAAGGTTAACAGGATACTATCTCTTGTTCATCCTGCTCCTGTAGCTATGAAACCACTTCACATATTTTTTTTAACATGCCCATTAGTATCGATTATTTGGAGATTCTTTTTATCTAATATCTCAACTATTCAGGTTGGTAGTTTGAAGAAAATTTACTCTCAAAGGTTAAATGCAAAATTTTCTGATTGCATTGTAATATGGAATCTTCTCGTTCTAGTTGTATTTTGGATCATTTGGTTGGAAAGGAATAATAGAGTTTTTAAAAACAAATTTAAAGCAAATGATGTTATCTTATTTGATATTATATCACTAATTAAATTTTAAGGAGTAAACTTCTTCTCAGGTCATAACTGCAAGGAATTTTCTCATGATCTTGAAAATATTCAACAAGCGTGGAACCAAGAAAGAACTTACCTTGCAGCCCAGTCCATTGCTTTTTCGATTGGGCTGGTTACACCTAGATCTAGTTCTGCGGATGTTAACCCAACACTTGTGGTTGAAATTTCACCTTATGGTCCTTTCCAATCAATATTTGAAAATGAAAATTAGTACTTCTTCGATGAGTCTTGTAACTTGAACTTTTCAATTGGCCTGTAATATGTTTGAGACTTCTAATTGGCCGTTTTGGATTCAAACTAGATTTTGGACTGTATTTTGTGAATTTTTATCACTTGGTGGTGGCTTTCATAGCCAAATGAACTTTAATGAATGATATTTACCAATTTAAAAAAAAAAAACCCTTTCTCTCATATTCATGTTCCATTGTCTTTATAGAATAGACCTAAAGAGTATCTAACAGATCAGAGTAGTGTGCTGGAAACTTTCATGACTGAGCAACAAAAAATGTGAAGGGAGAAACTAAAAAGCGTAGGGGGTCGTCGCCTTGGTGTACTGTCCTCAGGCATGCCTCGATCCCCATGGACCCTTGGGACCCCGACAGTCCCTCACTACTTTCGCTCCTTGGTGTGCTGCCCTCCGACATGCTTCGATCTCATTTTGCTTCGTCGCTTCCGTGGTTGGGGTCGTGGCCTTCCCACTTGTAGAACCTCGTCGAGCTCCGTGGCTGCTTCGATCTGGGCTTTGGGTTTGATCTCGACTCCATTTGCTTTGCCTCCTCTGCTCTCAAGCCCTCTCAACTCTTGATCTCATGTACTCCGTGGCACTCGATCCATACTATGCCGTGAATCGCTTGTACTCCGAGGCCATCTCTAGGGTTACGTTGTCGTCGTCCATTTTGGCCTGTTGTTTGTTGGAACTAGTCCTCTCTCCTTCAACTCTCCAGTTAATTGTATCAAGAGGAAAAAAATAAGAGAAGAAACAAGAAATAGAAGGAAGATAGGAAATTTGGTTTTGAACAACTTTCACTGCAAGGGATGTGCTGACTTCCAACATGCCTCGATCCTATTTTGCTTCGTCATCTCCATGGTCGAGGATGTCATTTTCTTGATTGTAAGGTGGTTGTCTGGTGCCAAGACAACGTCTTCTCCTATCGTCTGCTCTACATGGTAAGGTTAACTTCTCAGGTACGCTTTTCTTCTCTTTCCAACGAGTAAGCGAAGGGAAATATTGAACATACTTCTTGCAAGCTCCCTTCTAGTAAGGCCTTTCCTGTATCATATTCACCTTTGCTGAGGAAGAGTGGATCTTCCATTCATCAAACTTTTGGAGAAGGTTTGGAGGATAACTCTATCTCTATTAATGGTTCACTATGCAGTGTTTGTAAGGAATATAGTGGGAATAATTTTATCTGTGAACCCCTTTCTGATAAGGCAATTCTTGTATCATTTCCTCCTTCGTAGGTCCATCCATCTCATCAGACCTCTCGCCTCAATTTGCCTGATTTTTTGATCAATCCTTACTTGTAAAAGTCGATTTGGTTGGCTTGTCTCCATCTATTTTGGATGGAGAACAAAAGGCAGAAATTGGAAAAGCCAAAACAAGATCATTTAAGAGTACTTTGTTTCCTCACTACCAGTGAGGTCCTCGCCAACTTCTAGGCGGTCTTCATTTGGAATTCCGAGGATTTGTAGTACACTATACCGCTTTGATTCTCAAGTTAAAGATGTTAGGGTGTCAGCTTGGTAATGTGGGACGATTTTATTTCTTACCTCTCATTTATGTCTAATGTTTTTTGTTATTTTAATTTGAATTTTTCAATTAGGGACTTCCTCTTGGCAATTCGGATAAGGAAGCGGAAAACTAGGATCCAGCACCTCAATTGCCCTCTCAGCATCTGCAGTGGAGGATGTTTCTTATGATCTAAGAATGAAATTGGAAATTAGAAGCTACTTATCTAATTTTATGTGTGGGTTGTTTTTGTTGGCCTTTATTATTTTGAAATTTTGATTAACCGTATGTACTAAATCTATACTATGAACTGTATATTTTATACTTCTTATCATTTGGTGGTGACTTTCATAGCCAAGTGAAAGATATAATGAATGATACTTACCGATTTCAAAAAAAAAAGAAACAGATCAGAGTAGTATTATGAGTAGAATAAAATATGATCCTCCCATGAAGATGAAAAAGAACAAGGAATAATAAAAAACAATCACAAGACGTAGAATATACGTAATTTAGGTGTCATTTGGTATTGATTCTTGCTTATTGCTTATGATGGGAATCAATTTTTGGCCCAAAAGTATTAACAAACAATTTCAACTTTTCTTTAAAAACATACTCCAAGGTTTATGTTCAAGAGGTGGAAAACTACAACATTTCAAAAAAATTGGATAAATGGTGATTTCCACAAATGCCATTTGGAAATGTCCATATTGTCCTCTAATAGTTGATTATATTACAACTGAAAATTACATTTGATGCCACCGATCAAAACCCTCTTCCTCTTTCTACTAGTGACAACTCCTTTCTACACTGGCGACGACTCCTTTGGTAAGAACCTAGCTTCTTCTTGAATCTCTCTTCCTCCATTTTGATTTCTTCTTTCCTCTCTTCTTTTGCTTCACTTCTCTTGTCATTTTCGTCTCCTCTTCCTTCTCTCGTCTGTCTTATTCTTCTTCTCTTCTTCCTTTTCTTACTGTCTCTTGATCTAATGTGAGTTTTCTTGCAGACAAAGTGTCAGATCGAGAGGAGAAGATAGACAGACAAGATTGGAACTTCGTTGTGGTTGAAGTTTTTTTTTTTTGTGGATCTTGTGGATTTGCGTTGCTTGGATTTTTGAAGGAATTTTTTGACTTGTGGATCTTGTGGATTTATGGTTTTGATTTTCATTGAGAGTATTTTTGTTTGTGAATCTTGCTAATTTTTGTTTGTGGTTCTTACTAGTTTTTTTTTTTGTTATATGGTTTTGTTTTGGGTTCATGTTGATCTTGTGTTATACTCCTATCGTTATACTCTAGTTGTATTTTATTATTTGTTATACTAGAGCAGGTTTTTTCTGTTATACTCTTTTCTCTTTTTTTGTTGTTGTACTCTTATTATACTCTTATTGTTATATTCTTGTTATTCTCTTGATATACTCTTGTTGTACTCTTTCTTATACTCTTATTGTGTCCTTATTAAAAATATGTTCCAGAGTTTGATATGTTCTTTCTTATCTTGAATTTATGTAGGTTCTTAAATCAACTTCAACTTCTAATGTAGACCATTGGATGTAATGAATGGTCCAAATGATGAAGCTAGAATAGGGGTAGTCATGGTTCGATTTGATTCGATTTGATTCGATTTGAAACAAAACCACAAATCAAGTTATATAATTCAGTTTGAACAATTTTCAAACTGAAGTGAACTATTTTATCTATTGAAACCGAACCATTCAAAATCGATTTAGAAGAATATAACTAAATATAAGATAAAATGACAATAACCACGTCTGATTCTTAGTAATATGAAATTCTTATGTATCATGTTATGATAGAATTATAGTAGTGAAACTTATAGATTGTAGGTACTAAACGTAAAACAACATGGTAAAATATATATAAGAATAACTAGAAACGTGTTTATTTGACTTCTAGTGTCAATCAGTTAAAAAAATAGTCTAGTAAACGATATATAAGAATGACCACAGTTCGATTCGTGGTTTTAAATTCTGAAATTCTTAATTATGTTTTTTTAAATATTTAATATACATATTAACACATATAATTTATATTGGGTTCAATTTAGTTTGGTTAAACTGTCTTTGAAACCACAAATCGAACTATATAATTCAATTTGATGATATTTCAAACTAAACCAAATCACTGAATTTGAAAAATCGAACTGAATCACTAAAAATAATTCGATTAATCAATTTAGACGATTTAGATGCCCCTAGGAAGAAGAGACACCACCCCAACCCACCAAACGTTGGTCTCTCATCTTGCCACTCCATCGTCCAACACTTCCATCCCATCGCACCGTAGAACCACCCCAACGCCATCCTACCGATGGTCGCCGCCTCCCACCTTCGTCTCCCATGTCTTCATCACCTCCCATATCTTCGACTGTCTTCCACCCGTCCGATTCAATCACTGCCTCCCCTACGTGCTTACCTCCCCCTATGGTCACCGACTCGTCCAAAGAATGACCACGGTGGGCGACAAATGATGAGCCGATGAGCAACACGTGGGCCTGCTGGAGAACAACCGCGACGTCCTTGACGCCTCCACCCATATCCCTTCTCTTCATCTCAATTCGAGTATTTCTTTAACCTACCGTTGTATCCATACATTAATACATTCTAACCTATTAGTTCCAATGGTTAGGACTTCCCACCTATTGGAAATTGCAGGCACCTGTGGAAAAATCAAATGCACAGATTGACATATAAATGCCATAGTTAGGAAATATCCTTTTCTTCCATTCGTTTCATATAATTTCTATTCTAACTTATTTTTCGTTTACACTTTTCACTTTCACAGTAGTCGACGAGGTTTAAAAGACACCCTCCATATAAAGAGCCAGACAATTCCAAATTCCTACTGGTATTGCGATTGGGCCTCACTAGTACGGCCCAATTGTAGATATGTGACAAACCCATGAAGAAAATAACACATCTTTGAAAATAACAGAAGACAAACCATCACAAGCTTATGCAAATTTAAAACCACACTAACAATAGGATACTGCTTATGCAAGAAGGAATGAAGAAAATATAAAACATCACGTAACAATGCAAAGTATTTAGCAAATAAACCAA